>JAKOGI010003479.1:0-42500 GCA_029747015.1 Carnegiea gigantea | reverse complement strand
TAACATAAGCTAAAAAGGGTTAAGGAAAAAGAGTGGACTAATGAATTTGGACAATGCAGAGCTATGTAGCCAAGTGAGTATAGAGCAACCAATAAACCTCCAAGCAACTATACAGCTTATCAACTCTCCAAACCCCAACAATACAATGAACATATTCCAATGAATCATATAGGAAAGGAGCCAACAAAGAAAGAACACAAACTATTTACATGCCTAATGCCAATCACTTATTCACTTTTATTTTCTTCTTTTTTTCCTTCTTTTTTGGTTTTGCTTTGCCCTTTTTTAACATGATTTTTCTTTGTTTTTTTCTTTCTAGGAAAATGAAATAAGAATTTCAATTATTCAACGGCATATAACCACCAATTGTCAACTCACAATCTAATTTACATGTACATATACAACCCGAACAGAAGGGGAATGAAACCAAGTGCTCAATAACATCAATCCCTTAATAAACAGCCAAACCAAAGCCAACTTAAACTCAATCACCCCAAAAACCACCCAATACATAGATGAAGTGATGCTCGATAGGCTTAACTTAAAGGTTAGAAACATGTGTTTGGATAGGGGTTAAGATGAAGGGATCACAGCAAGAAAAGGATTATAGCTCAAAGGGGCTAGCAAAGGGGATAAACATTTAGCGCAAGGGGGAGGCTATGCGGCTATACGGCTAAAATGTTCAACAACAAAGAATGCCTCTATGATATCATCAGTTATGCACATGCTAATGTGATTTTGAACAAGAATCTAGGCAAGTTCCAGAGATGCAACATGGAAGACTCACACATGTGAAAGAAGCATGAGCCTAAATATAACAAATTAGTCCAGAAAAAGCTCAAAGTCTCATGGAATATCTGCCATGGTCTCAATTAGCTCATATAATGAAGCTCATATACAAACATTAGTGCTTAGGACCTAAGGGGTAACAATATTCTCAATCAAGACAAGGGGTCAAATACGAAATATTTACAAAACCTTTGTAAATTTAAGCACCAAAAGGGATTACAGATTAAAAGTTACTCAAGCTCATAAAAGCCATTTTGCCTAGTAAAAGCATCATTGGAGGGCATCTCAAACCAATCCACACCATCTCTATATGCAATCCTATATGCAAACCTAAAATACAACTAAATGCAACACGCTAGTACAAATTAAAAAAAACCTGAAACAATATGCTCTAACATGAATGTAAGTAAAAAACCAAAATTCAAAACATGAAGCTACCCTTTCTCCATGCTTAGATAAAGCATTATTATTCAAAGGAGAGGAAGTAAGAAAATGAAAAGGGAACAAAACATAGCAATCTCATTAGATTAGGTGCTAAGCGTTCCTAAGCTAAGGCCTCTTCACAAACGGGACAAACGGAGCATTAACCACTCCATCATAACTTCAAGGCATGACTCATTAAGTCAGACATAGTCAAAACACATAGCAACGTATCAAACTCCTGGGACCACAATTTAGAAAATAGAAGGTAAGAGGCAGTAACTAAGGTCACACCAAAGACAATAAGTATCCTCTTAACCTTAGCAAAGGCGTTAGAAAAATCATAGGAAGGATTAAAGAATGTAGTTCATATGAGTTTCCTAAGCAAGTCCTCTAGGCATACACAATAAGCATGAATTGAGGGATTATACCCTCTAAAGTAACCTAGGGCCACATAATCATTAACATTCCTACCATGCATACTAAACATGTTGTTCTCATAGAGCAAATCCATGTTAGCATTACAAATCATAAGTTATCATTGGGTGCATCAGTGTAATACTCAGGGAAAGCAGAGGGTAATGAACAAAGAGGAGAAGTATGTGAATGATCATGGGGATTGGGGAGAGCACTATCATTAAAAACAAGGCTAGGAGACTCTTCATGTATAAACACATCACGTGACCCCTAAAAAGAAGTCTTATCTAGATTATACACCTTATCTAAAGTATCTTCCTACTCAAAACATGCATCAATAGCACTAAACCTATCAATAAATCCAAAAAGCTCACCCATCTTAAGCCCCTTACACTGAGCCAAAGGAAAGGATGAATCAAGTAAGGTTAAGATAACATCAGTATTGTCATTAGATGATGCAAAGTCAGGTTCAACATATCATGCATAGCAAGGACACGAATTTATATCATGCATAACAAGGCCACAAGGCTTTATAGCAAATCAAGGCTTTATAGCAAATCAAGGCCGTCTCCCACAAGGACTAGGTTGATCTATTATGCTTTATCCCCTTAAGATAGGCTAAGCAGATTAATACTTGATATTAAAATTAAACAAATCAACTATCCAATCTAATGAACAAATGATCATGGAATTAAGCAAAACAAGCGATAACCCGATCTACACATCAATCAAGCACTTCTTTCTCAGTTAATTATTTTAAAATAACAATTAAAGTATTACAACCCTCTTTCAAAGTGAAGTGAAATATCTCTAACCAATTACCATTTCTCAAGGGCTCTTGATTTGTTTAGGTTTATCAAGTATATGATTATCAAATTTGCGGTTTCTCAATTGGTGTGACTTTCTTAAGACTCTATACAATAAAGTCAAATCCTACGGTTCTAGTATGGAATTTTTTCATCCAATACCCAACACCTACAAAAGAGTGATCAAATTTCTTACAAGATAATAAACATCTAAGATTCGATAAAACAATCCAATAATTCCAAAATACTCAAAGAGATAAAAAGTAAATCGAGAAATTAACTGCTATTTGTGTAAATCCAAAATTGAAACCAAAAAATCGTAATCAAAATTACAAAACATAAATCTAAAAATGAAAAAAGAGAAGAGAAGAGAAAAGAAGTGCTTAGCCAAGATCGTGCTTGATCCGTCATTGCAAACCCGGGATGGAATCCTTTGTAAATTTTCACTTCAATTCGCTCTCTCTTCCTGTAATATAATATAAATCCTAATCTAAATTATGGATGTTGAAGAGTGGAATGGAATAGAGTGCCCAGGAAGTGGTACAAATTAGCTTTTATCGTTAGAATCAAGGCTGCTAACCTTCTAAATGTGTGGAAATCAAAAAGTCACAAAGAAAACCAGCGAAGTTGAGGGAACATAGGGCACTATGATCTGATAGTGGGGCCTACCACGGACTATGGCCCCACCACATATAGGCTGCGGTGCCCTCGGTTAAGTTCATTCTCACTTGATTTATATGTTGCTTCTTCCTATAACCTCCTAGACCATGGTACTGGCCATGGTTTGTCCGTATTAAGTGTCTTAGGGCCTCTTTTGCTATCGCCTTTGATCCTTAAGGCCTTAAAAAGGTTGACTCTACTCACATAACTTGGCTCACAAAGTGAAAATCTACAAACTCTATGAAAACAAGTGAAACCAAGAATAATAGTATAAATAAGGGCATAAATCCTACAATTAAGCATATTAATGCCATAAAATGACTCCCAAACACTTATAAAAGCCTATGCAAATATGACATTCATAAGGACGCTATAGAGAATAATGATCTCTTTGAAGTGGACCTCGACAAGGTAGCTTGTGTCATCAGTCTTGTGGTATGGAACAAAGTGAGCCATCTTACAAAATCTGTCCACAACTACCATAATTGCATCCTTCCCTCTCTGAGTCCTAGGGAGGGCCATAGTAAAATACATACTTAAATTATCCCAAGGCCTTAATGGTATGGGCAGTAGGGTGTATAAGCCTTGGTGGTATTGACTCTTGGCTTTTAGGCAAATGGAACAAGCCAAAATGATCTTGTTTCTCCTTCCGTCCATAGAAATGCTCCTTTAGGATGTCAATTGCCAAAATGGCCAGCTAGAGCACCACCATGAGCCTCTCTGACCAGAAGCTTGCTCAAAGAGCACTTAGGAATGCAAAGCTTGTTGTTTCCAAAAAGGTGGCCCTCTTGGTTTGTGTAAGCCCTATCTTTCAGGATTTCCTCAATCAAGAGCTAGAAATCTGGATCCTCCTTGTAAATCTCTTAGATTGAATGAAATCCAAGCACTTCAGCTTCCAAAACATAAAGTAAAGTGTGCCTTTTGGAAAGGACATTCGCAACCATATTCTCTTTTCCACTCGTGTGTTTTCAAGTAAAGTTGAATGATTGTAGAAACTCAACCCATTTAGCATATCTAGATTCAACTTGTGCTAACCATTGACGTATTTGAGTGCTTGACGGTCTAAGTGCAACACAAAAAGGTCTAGGCTTTAGGTAATGACCCCTGTTAGAATGTATAAGGTTTTGATGATAACAAATCCAAGTGTTGTTGTTGCTCCAAACAGAACAGGATCTTACTGCTGTTCTCAATGTATTAAAACTGCTTGACTAATGGTTTATCGAGAACAGATACTCAAGTCAAAGATGTAAGAACATCCATGAGGAACAGGTACTGTGAGGTGTTTGAAACATGTCCTGTGAAGTGTTTGAAGCACAGGATATAAGTGCAGCCGTGAGAAACAGGTCCTGTGAAGTGTTTGCAGCAAATTCGTCTTTCTACAAGATGACTAGTGGTTACAACAAGATGTCTTGATTTAATTTGGTTTTATATTTTTAGACTCTTGTTAATATGCCAATCAGAAAGTCTTAACTTACCACTTACTTGAAACGGTTTTGCTTTTTTGGAAAATATTTCGGATCACCCTTCGAAACAATTCTGGAAACAGGACGCTCAAGGTGTTTCCAGAATAAGCTGCGAAAAACAATTTTTCACGTTTCTATCTTTTGGATTTTGAGTAGCTTCTCCAAGATTTGCAAGAAAGATTTTTCTATGGAGTATCTTACCCCTTACCCTAAAAACGGTTATTAAAATCTAAGGGAATTTGCAAAATCTTTTTGAATAAAAAGAATATCTAAATTTTGGCAAGTGGATAAGGTTGTTGAGAAAAACATGGGCTAGTTGCTGAGAATCACCGCCTTATGCATGCGGTTTAGGAAGTGTTTCCAGCTCATGTTTCCTCATCCCTTGTGACTAAAGAATTCTATATTCTTTAGGGATTTTAGTTTCCAAAAATTTGAGGAATTGCTTTTCCAAGCACTATATAAAGTCGCTTCTTAGAACGATAGAAGCATCGATTTTTAAAAAGAAAAATTCAGTGTTCATGAGCTTAAAAGTTTGAAAAGAAAACTGTGTCTAGTGAGTGAGTTATTTGAGCTTTCAAAGTTGGCATACTAGGATTTCATTGTACCCTATATTAGATTAGTTGAGAAGCATTGTAATAGGGTGTTTTTTCTTTATACTCTTCTTTCACAAAAGTGAGTAGAGTGTGTGTTCAAATCAAGGGGATTTTAAATGTGGGGTAACCTGTCTTAGGGAATACGGTTACGTGAGTTGCAATTTGTAACAAGGTGTGTTACTATTGTAACGTGATTAGCCCGTTTAGTGAAGTGTTTAAATCCTACACGAGGTAGGTCGTGGTTTTTTCACCTCAGTTGGGCTAGAGGTGTTTCCACGTAAAAAAAATCCTGTGTCCATTATTTCCGCACTTAATTTTGTTGAATTTTCGCTTCTGCACAACTCAGGAACAGTCTGTGCAAACATGGTCTCAAGACTATTTGCCAGCATATTACGAAAATCGGACACCATAATTCACCCCCCCTCTTGTGGTTGTGTACACTCTAAATCAACAAGTGGTATCAGAGCAGGTTCTCCTTTGAAAGGCTAACACCTTTGAGAGATCCTTGAAGATGAGTACATCACAAGGCATGCTTGAAGGTTAATCCATAACTTGACCACCATACTTTAATGGCCAACACTATGGATGGTGGAAGAATAGAATGGAAAACTACATCCAAGCCGAGGATTATGAGTTGTGGATGGTCATCAAGAATGGACCACTCATCCCTAAGAAAATCACTGAAGATGGAAAGTCAATCCCCAAGGAGCCTAAGGAATTCAATGCTGAAGATTACAAGATGATGGAGAAGAATGCCAAGGCCAAGAAACTCCTATATTTCGGCCTAGGTCCTGATGAATATACTCGCATATTCGAATGTGAGTCGGCTAAAGAAATCTGGGATGCTTTGCAAGTAGCTCACGAAGGGACCAATCAGGTAAAGCAATCCCGGATTGAATTGCTTATGAGAAAGTATGAGCTGTTTGAGATGGGTGATCGTGAAAGTGTGATGGACATGTACACTCACTTCACACACATAACGAATGAGCTGAAATCCCTAGGAAAATCCTTCACCACCGAAGAATTGGTGAGGAAGATTCTAAGAATTTTACCTCATTCTTGGGAAGCGAAAGTAACGGCCATCCAAGAAGCTAAGGACATGAACAAGATCACCCTAGATGAGCTGATTGGCAACCTCCAAACGTATGAACTTAGGAAAAATTCTCAACAGAAAGATGAGACAAAGAGAGATCGAGGTCTTGCACTAAAGGCCTTAGAAGATGATTCTGATTCTGATGAGGAGGAGATTGCCATGATCACTCAAAAGTTCAAGAAGCTCTTCAAGAAAGTCAAAGAAAATAGCAAAAGGAGGGAGTTCAGCAAGGCCAAGCACACCTGTCGGGAACAGTTCTCCGGGTGTTTTAAGTGTGGCAAACTGGACTACATTGTAAGAAACTGCCTACTGCACAAGGAAGAAAAGAACCCGAACACCCTAGAAAACAGGGGAGGAAACAGGGTGTAAGCAGCTCATCGAAAAGGTCCTCAAAAGCTATGCTCGCAGCCTGGGGAGATTCAAGCGAGGATGAGGAAGGGTCTGAAGCTGGGGAAGCTGATGTAGCACTCATGGCAAGAAGTGACACTGATTCAGATGATGGATCAACAGACAGTCTGACCCAACTCAAGAATAAGGTACGGGGTCTAAATAAATCAACTCTTAAGGAATTAGTGTACACTATAATGGATATATGTGCTGAATTAAAAAGGGATGTTCGAGATCTAGAACTTGAAAATGAAACCCTTAAATTGGAAAAACTTGAAGTTGACAAAGAGACTCTTGGCTTGCATGAAAACATCAATGTGCTTAAAGAAACTCTACTCATGAAAGAAGAGACTTGTTCCACTAAACTGACTGAGCTAGAAAAAAATCCCTTGACTTAAAAGGTAAGGTCGAGTCTTTGCTGGAAGAAAATAAAAACTTGCTTGAGAAAATAAAACACTTGGAATCAGACCTTGCCACAAACAAGCTCTGGAACAGGTTCTCAAGGGCGTTTGAATGGTTAAACACTCATCATAGTCGAAATAGAAGAGGACTAGGTTTTGTGCCTAAGATGACCTACCCAGTGAATAAAAAATATGTTGGATTACTTGAAAATATTGTTTGCTTTCATTGTCGTAAAACGGGGCATTATCGATGTGCTTGTCCTATAAGAAAGTATGCCATTGAAAGGAACACAGTTCATGTAAAACAAATATGGGTTAGGAAAGATGAGATTTGTACGTCTAAAGGAATGGGACCCAAGTGGATCTGGGTTCCCAAAACTAACCCTTGATTTGTTTTGCAGGCTGAAGTGAGAGAGAACAACCCAGCAAACAACCCAGCAAACAGTGTAGGGAACAGTCTAGGGAACAAGCAGCTGTGGTATGTTGACAGTGGGTGTTCGAGGCGACTGGTGAAAGATCCAATTTTCTCTCACTTACATCTTCAGAAGGTGGGAGTGTGGCATTTGAAAACGGCAAATCCGGGACAATTATCAGCATAGGTAAGATAGGTGAGTCACTCTCCCATTCAATTGACAATGTTTATTTTGTGGATGGATTAAAACACAACTTGCTAAGTGTGTCCCAACTGTGCGACAAAGACAACCTAGTAGTGTTCTCACCAACACGTTGCTTGGTTGTGAATATGAACACAGGAGATGTTGTGTTGAGGGGGAAGCGACACAAGAATATTTATAAAGTGTGTATCTCCACTCTTCCCCAAAATAATTTGACTTGTTTGAGTGCCTTAAATGATGATGTTATGCTTTGGCACAAAAGACTAGGCCCTGCAAGCCACTCTCTTTTGAACAAACTTGTAACCAAAGATTTAGTGGTTGGCTTACCTTCCATCAAATTCAATGATGACAAGGCATGTGATGCATGTGCCAAAGGTAAACAAGTCAAAAATTCATTTAAGTCTAAAAAGTGTGTAAGCACTACTCGACCTCTTGAATTGATACATATGGATCTATGTGGTCCAATGAGGATCATGAGCCGAGGTGGCAAGAGGTATGTGCTTGTGATAGTGGATGACTACTCTCGTTTCACTTGGACTTTGTTTTTGGCTTCTAAAGATAAAACCTTTAAAAAATTTCTTGCTTTCATTAAAAAGATTGAAAAGAGAGTAGGACATTCCTTGGTATGCTTAAGATCTGACCATGGGACAGAATTTGAAAATTCAAGCTTCACTGATTATTGTAATGAGCATGGTGTTGATCATAATTTTTCAGCTCCAAGAACACCCCAACAGAACGGGGTGGTAGAACGCAAAAATCGCACTCTAGAAGACATGACTAGAACAATGCTTGTTGCTAGTGGTCTTCCTAGAAACTTCTGGGCTGAAGCTTTGAACACATCATGTTACATTGTAAATAGATGCATGATTAGACCTATTCTTAACAAAACGTCCTATGAGCTCCTCAAAGGAAGAAAACCAAATATTTTGCATTTAAGAGTATTTGGTTGCAAATGTTTTGTGCATAATAATGGAATGGATGCCTTAGGGAAATTTGATCCAAGGAGTGATGAAGCAATATTCCTTGGTTACTCCTCACATAGTAAGGCATACAAAGTGTTTAATAAGAGAATCTTGTGTGTTGAGGAAAGTGTGCATGTGCTTTTTGATGAAACTAACTCTCTAAGTGAGAATGATGTATAGGAAGAAGACCTCGAACTAGGTCTTGTTAGAAAAGACGTGCTACTTCAAGATGATCAAGGTAAGGATCAACCTGAGGGATCAAGACCTGAAGCTGTTCTTCAGGAAGGTAAGCAAGGTGTGAACCAAACAGGGGGAAACAGGGTGGAACCCTGTTCGGGACAACATCAGCCGAACCCTTCATGGATACATTCAGAAACAAGCTCCCAAACAGGCTCGAGAACAGGCCCAGAACCTGTTTCACCGAGTATTCTAGCTAGGATGAGAGCGAGTCTGTGAACCCACTTTCGCCACGATCATGGAAATACCAGAGTTCACACCATCTTGATCTAATTTTGTCTGATATTAATGTAGGAGTTCAAACTAGATCTAGGCTTAAAAATTTCTGTGCTTTCTATACTTTTCTCTCAAAAATTGAGCCTAAGAATATTAATGAAGCTCTTGCAGATTCAGATTGGGTCACAGCCATGCAAGAAAAACTCCATCAGTTCGAAAGGAACAAGGTATGGCACCTTGTGCCACGGCCAGAGGATAGAACAATAATTAGAACCAAGTGGGTGTTCCGTAACAGGCTAGATGAGTGCGGAACAGTCACTAGGAACAAGGTCCGGCTGGTGGTTCAAGGCTACAACCAAGAAGAGGGAATTGATTATGAATAGACCTTTGCACCTGTTGCAAGGATGGAAGCCATTCGAATTTTGGTAGCTTTTGCAGCCCACATGGAGATCAAGTTGTATCAAATGGATGTCAAAAGTTTCTTGGTTGATAGGAAAAGCACCTCAGGTATGGCTTACTTTTTTGGACCATCTTTGGTATCTTGGGCAACCAAGAAACAACTCTCTGTTGCCTTGTCCACAGCAAAAGCTGAATATGTGGCAGCTGCATCTTGCTGTGCTCAGTTATTATGGATAAGACAACAACTCAAGGACTTTTGTGTTGACATAGGATGCATTCCTATTTATTGTGACAATACAAGTGCAATTAACATTGCCAAAAATCCATGTCAACACAAAAGAACAAAACATATTGACATTCGTCATCATTTCTTAAGAGACAATGTTGAAAAAGGAGTGATCTCAATGAATTTCTGTGCCACTGAAAATCAAATTGCTGATATATTCACCAAGGCATTGAGTAGAGAACAATTTGAAAGGAATAGACTCGAACTAGGTTTAATTAGAACAACCTGACCGTCCTGTTCTCTCACCCTGTTTGCAAAATTTAAAAGTTACGGGTACAACATGTTAAAATGTTTTGTTTGCAATCAACTTCTGTGCTATGTTTAGCATATGTGAGGTTTGCAACCTGCTGACACTTGTTGAGGTCTAATGAGATTGCCCTTATTGTCCCATGTTACCGAGCAAGTAACCTCAAGAACAAGCACCAGGAACAGGTACGCCTCTTGTTTGTCAAATGTGTGCAACAAATTGAGAATTGCCTAACATCTTCCCGAGGCGTGCGCGGCCTAATTTAATGCTAAAGCCCATTGCAAAACGGGCAAAATCTTTAAAAGATTTTGCACGCTTCTCCTTCTTTAAAATCTCTCTTCAAACTTGCTTCAAATCTCTCACTTCTACCACAATCCTTCGTGCTCTGAAATCCTATTCAAGAAACCCTAATCTCTTTCATCTCTCCGGAAAAATGGCGTCCTCCATCAGCACTGAGAGCTCCTCGACCATGACCCAGGGCAATAGGTCACCAAGCACAGCTTTGCAAACAGCCACAGCCCTATTTGCTCCTACACAATTTCTGACGGCTCTCATGGAAGGTAAAACTACTGAACCTCCTCGACCCGTTGTCTATAAACCTTTTGGGTTTTTGAAGAGCATAGACCTTAGAACAGTGGATCTAAAATTTTCCCCTACAAATTTGGATGGGATTTGATTTTGTTTGGTGAACTGGGCGCATGTCAAACCCAAGAACCTGTTGGGGCATCTGAAAGGGAAATTGGGGCTTTGGATGACCTCTTTCTGTTTGACCATGGCCTAGATGACATCAATTCGTTCGGGCTGTTTCCAGAGCCGGGAACAGGGGCCGAAACAGGGCCTGAGGTTTTTAGGGATGACGTAGGGGAGGATTTGTCAAAAGAAGAAGGGGGAAGTAGTGGTCAAATGGAGGAGTCTCCTGTCAAGCCAGCACAAGCCACATCGGTAACACAAACCGGTGAGAAACGCAAAAGGTACAAAATTGTGGCTAGGCGTACTAGAATGCCAAGAACATGACCACCATCAAGGTCTCAAAGCAGCCAGACTGAAGAACCGTCAAAAAATGAAACCCCTGTCAAACCGAAACCACAAATCCCCTCTTCGGCCAAACCCACAAACAGGCCAACTCGAAAATCAGCCCGAATTGCTTTCCAATCCACGCCTCGACCTGCCAAACAGACATCCCCTGTTGTTGAGGAAATTGATTCCTCCTCTGAGCCTTCATCAGATAGCGACACTAAGAACACCTCCTTCAAACAGGGCACTCCTGTGTTCTCAGAGTCCTCAGAGGATAAGCCTCTGCCTGCACCAAAATCAACCTCCACTTTATCCTCCAAACCATCACCCCTTAAAACTCCCAAGAGAAAAGCCTCTCTCAAACACGCCTCCACCCAAGACCCTCCTACTGAGCCCCAACCTAAAAGAGTCAAGAAGTCTACCCCGTCCGCAATCTTAGCCAAACTGACCCAACTGCTTCAGAGACGGGTAGTCAGGGGCAAAATTATCAAGGTAAAATATTTTGAGGAACAGGGTCTGGGGGTGTTTCTGCACAAGCTGCGTGCACAGGGGTGGTATGAGCTGTTTACAAACACCCAGCTGGGGTGTTCTGTACATGAGTTGGCAGAGTTCTATGCCAACTGCACTGTCACCGAAGGAGTGGTGACAAGTATTGTTAGTGGGAAGCAGCTTCGCTTTGATGCGAAGACATTAGGGGAAATTCTGGGGATTCCCTCCACGGGCTTTGATATATTTGTGAGGGAAGACAAGACTATTCTAGGGACAGCCAGGCTGCTGAAGCTCTCCCAGAAATTTAGCCAGCAACCAAGCCTGTAAACACCCAAGTCAGCAAAGAAAGGGGACATGACATCGCTCCATCAATTGATATTTTGGTTTATTATCAAGAATGTCATTCCTCGAGGCCAGGGTCGCAATCTTGCTGATGCCATGGATCAGTGTTTGATGGATCTGATGGATAGGGAAGAGCAAATCAACCTTCCCGCCATCATGATTTGACATATTGCAAGAATTGCAAACACCTCTAGGGAACATAACCTGGGGTACGGCTTCTTCCTGACTAGTGTGTTTGAGCACTTTGGGGTGACTCTATAGAAGAAGGTGGGAGCTCAGTTCATCGATAAGATTGGGAGTAACACCCTTATGGGGTGTGGGTATGCTTTGATTGAGGGGTCTGCCTCAGAACAGGGGACCAGAACAACCCGTCCTCCTGTTCCTGGCAGTTCCTCAGTCAAGCTTGAGGCTGCTTTGGAAGAAAACTCTCGACTCAGTGCTGAGCTTACTGCGGTAAAGGCTGCCCTGGACGAGGAAAAGGCTCTCAATGCAAAATGCCATGAAGATATCCTCGCCCTTCTCTCTTCCCTCTCAGCAAAATTTTCCCCTCCTGCTCTCTGATCATCCCCATCTGTTGTTCTCATAGCCTGTTCTCACTTCTCTTGGTTATCCTCTCTTGCTAGTTTGTACTTTCTGTTGCACTCGTTTGGTGAATGACAGGTTATCTTGTTTTTTTGATTGGCTTTGCCTTGCTTGCTTTCTGTTGTGAATTGCTTGTGTGTGACTAGGATGGCCAATCTCATTACCGTACCAACACACTTGAGTGTATCGCCTGTTGACTTTCCTCCATTACCCAAGTGGTGGTGATAGCAAACATCCTATGTTTGACTATTCGCCCCTACTTTTTAATGATGCCAAAAGGGGGAAGAGAGGTTGACCAATATTGCTTTAGTTTTGCCATGGACGAGTTAAATTTCTTACACTTTTTCGATACTAACTGCTTCATGTGAATTGTCGGTCCTATAAATAATTGGCACTAATCACTTCAATTGTCCTTGAAAGTCAATATGGTCACTTGGTTTGTGATCATCAAAAAGGGGGAATTTGTTAGAATGTATAAGGTTTTGATGATAACAAATCCAAGTGTTGTTGTTGCTCCAAACAGAATAGGATCTTACTGCTGTTCCCAATGTATTAAAACTGCTTGACTAATGGTTTATCGAGAACAGGCACTCAAGTCAGCGATGTAAGAACATCCGTGAGGAACAGGTACTATGAGGTGTTTAAAACATGTCCTGTGAAGTGTTTGAAGCACAGGATATAAGTGCAGCCGTGAGAAACAGGTTCTGTGAAGTGTTTACAGCAAATTCGTCTTTCAACAAGATGACTAGTGGTTACAACAAGATGTCTTGATTTAATTTGGTTTTATATTTTTAGACTCTTGTTAATATGCCAATCAGAAAGTCTTAACTTACCACTTACTTGAAACGGTTTTGCTTTTTTGGAAAATATTTCGGATCACCCTTCGAAATAATTTTGGAAACAGGACGCTCAGGGTGTTTCCAAAATAAGCTGCGAAAAACAATTTTTCACGTTTTTATCTTTTGGATTTTGAGCAGCTTCTCCAAGATTTGCAAGAAAGATTTTTCTATGGAGTATCTTACCCCTTACCCTAAAAACGGTTATTAAAATCTAAGGGGATTTGCAAAATCTTTTTGAATAAAAAGAATATCCAATTTTTGGCAAGTGGATAAGGTTGTTGAGAAAAACATGGGCTAGTTGTTGAGAATCACCGCCTTATGCACACGGTTTAGGAAGTGTTTCCAGCTCATATTTCCTCATCCCTTGTGGCTAAAGAATTCTATATTCTTTAGGGATTTTAGTTTCCAAAAATTTGAGGAATTGTTTTTCCAAGCACTATATAAAGTCGCTTCTTAGAACGATAGAAGCATCGGTTTTCAAAAAGAAAAATTCAGTGTTCATGCGCTTAAAAGTTTGAAAAGAAAACCGTGTCTAGTGAGTGAGTTATTTAAGCTTTCAAAGTTGGCATACTAGGATTTCATTGTACCCTATATTAGCTTAGTTGAGAAGCATTGTAATAGGGTGTTTTTTCTTTATACTCTTCTTTCACAAAAGTGAGTAGAGTGTGTGTCCAAATCAAGGGGATTTTAGATGTGGGGTAACCTGTCTTAGGGAAGACGGTTACGTGGGTTGCAATTTGTAACAAGGTGTGTCACTATTGTAACGTGATTAGCCCGTTTAGTGAAGCGTTTAAATTCTACACGAGGTAGGTCGTGGTTTTTTCACCTCAGTTGGGCTAGAGGTGTTTCTACGTAAAAAAAATCCTGTGTCCATTATTTCCACACTTAATTTTGTTGAATTTTCGCTTCTACATAACTCAGGAACAGTCTGTGCGAACAGGGTCTCAAGACTGTTTGCCAGCATATTACGAAAATCGGACACCACAATTCACCCCCCTCTTGTGGTTGTGTACTCTCTAAATCAACAACCCCAATGAGTCAAGGGCCTCATAATAGCATAGAATTTTATTATATATGTTGTAGTTGCAGCTGGAACCATCGTGTTTCTAATTGAAGTAGGCAATGGGCCACTTGGATTGGATTAGGGTAGCTCCTATACCAACTTCATTTGCATCACATTCAAGTTTAAATCAATCTTCGAAGTTTGGAAGGGCCAAGAATGGTGCTTGACATAGCTTGTGTTCGATTTCTTCAAAGGCCTTTTGGGCAGCCTTGGACCACTCAAAGCTCCTTTCTTCATGCACTTAGTAATGGGGGACATGATTGAGCTAAAATCTCTGATGAACCTGCTATCAAAAGAAGCTAAACCATGAAAATGACTCACCTCCATGACTGTCTTAGGTTAAGGCCAGGTTTGGATTACTTCAATCTTGTTCTGATCAACCCGAATTCCTTTGATTAAACAATACAACCAAGGAAAGTGAGTTGCGGAGTGAAAAACTCATACTTCTCTATCTTAGCATAAAGTTTCAGCTGCCTTCGACCCTCAAATACTTACCTCAAATGCTCCTTGTGTCTCTCTTATTCAGGTTGTAAATCAAAATATCATTAAAGTATACCAGAACAAAGTGACCAATGAGGGTTTGAGTACCTCATTCATCAATCTCATGAAAGACTAGGGGTATTAGACAAATGAAATGGCGTTGCAACCCATTCATACAACCTTTGCTTTGTTTTAAAGGTTGTTTTTCGCTTGTCTCCATCCCTTGTCCTATTATGATGGTTTCCACTTCTCAAATCAATTCTGAAAACACCTTAGCACCATACAGCTCATTAAGTATGTCATCAAGCCTAAGGATAGGATACCAATACTTGATTGTAATATTGTTAATAACACAACTGTCCACACACATCCTCATGGCTCCATCCTTCTTAGAGACAAGGCTGGAATAGAATAAGGGCTCACATTCTCCCCAATGTGTCCCCTATGAATAAGTTGTTGAACTTGTCTTTGCAGTTTCTTAGTTTCTGTGAGATTACATCTATAAGCTAGTTTGTTTGGTAATGTAGCTCCAAACAGTAGGCCAATATGATGTTCAATACCTCTAAGTGGAGGTAATCCCAGGGGCAAATCATTAGGATAGACATCCTCAAACTCCTGGACAAGAGGCTGAGCTAAAGGATGTAAGGGTATCTCTTCCTCTCCTTTTTCGAACACAAGCAAGGCGTAAATAGTTTCACCATTGGCTAGGAGCTCCCAAACTGTATATCACTTAGGGATTTTTGACTTATGTTTCCCTTCCCATTTATCCAAATAGTAGGTTAGACTTGGTTAGGGGGCAATGGGAGAAAAGTATAACTACGAGCTTTGGCTTTAAAGGAGTAGTTGTCAATCTTTCTGTGATAAATGGTACTTTTGTCAAATAGCCAAGGTCTACTAAGTAACACATGACATGCATCTATAGGTGAAACATCACAAAGCACTTTATCCTTAAAATTACTAATGAAGTAAGTAGTTAGAGCTTGTTTAGTCTTATGCACTTCATTTCCTTCCTTAAGCCACTGAAGCGAATAGGGTTGTAGATGTTGGGTAGTAAGTAGTCTAAGTTTATCAATCAAATGGACAGAAACCACATTTGTGCAACTACCTCGATCAATGATCAAACTATATACCTTACCTTAGATGGTACACCATGTTGAGTTATTATATTTAGTTTTGATGATGACAAATCCAAGTGTAAAAATTTGTCCAAGTAATGTTGCTCCAAACACGATCTCCAAATAGGCCTAACTGGTGTTTGTGATCTTTATTGTATTAACTGGTTTGCTACATGTGAGAACAAGTCTTCAAAACAGGTTTTACTTGGTGATTCTATATTAAGTCAAGAACACCACCTCGACAGTTGATTGTAAGGCATGTTCCTGAACTCTAGCAATGCAAAGAACAACCCCAGCAAACAAGGTGGCCTTGGTGTTCACAGCAGCTCTACAAATCTTGGACAAGATGACTGGTTCAAAACAAGAAGTCTTGGGTATATAGGTTTTATTTATTTAGACTCTTGTTAATATGCCAATATTGAAAACGTCATTTTAAACACCTCTTGAATCGGTATTTGCGCTAAGTGCTTCAGAACACCAGTTGCGAACAACCCTGCAAACAGGGTGCCTAGGGTGTTTCTGAACTGAAGTGGCCATACCCGGTTATCTTTGAAAATTCATTTCGGTTGGCCAAGATCTCCAGAATACTTTCTTTAAATTCCAAGATTGCTATTTTTCTGGAAAGGATATTTCTTGAAAATATTATGGGAGATTTGCGAAAATAGGTTTTGGGAGAATTGCCAATACTAAAAGATTCCCTTTGCCTATATTTTCGGATATGATAAAATTTCAAAAGCTGAAGATTTCTGGTTGTCATTTGAATCTTCTTCACGGCTATGGGAAGATAAGGGTTATCTCTTAAGATAACAAATCCCTTATATTTTGGGAAAAATTTATCACTAGCCGTTGGGGAGTATTTCTTGCTTGAAAATCGTTTTCCATACTTAGCTGATTCTTTCACCTCTTCTTGTTTTTGACCGTTGGATTTTGTGTTTAAAATCTCAGCATTTCACTCCCATTTGAACAGAGGAGAAAAGACGAGAAACATACACAACATACGCAAAAAAGGGAAAATTTCAAAAGTGGTTTTTCTAGTGAGAAGAATTTTTCGAGTTACGCTTGAGAAAAGAAAAACCGAGACAAGTTGTGTTTAAACAGAGCTTTCAAGATATTGGCATACTAGGACCTCATTGTACCTTACATCTGCTTAAATCAGAAGCACCCCGTAAGGTGTTTTGTAACCCTGATCTTGGATCAGAAAAGTGAGTGAGTGGTCCTCAGTCGTGTGGACTTTGGACATGTCCAATTTGGTGAGATTTGGACGTGGTGTAATCCTTCTTAAAGAAGAAGGTTACGTGGTTGCAAGTTGTAACAAGGTGTGTTACATTTGTAACGTGTGAAGCCCGTTAGTGAAAGTGGTTAAATCCTACACGAGGTAGGTCGTGGTTTTTCACACCTCAGTTGGGCTAGAGGTGTTTTCCACGTAAAAATTGTGTGTGTGCTTTATTTTCCGCATTTATCTTGGTGATTTTCGCATTTGCAATATTTGAGAACACCCCCTGCAAACAAGTCACTAGGGTGTTTGTCATCTGAGAATAACCTCTGTGAGGGTGTTTGTTATTTACAACGCGAAAATCAGACACCACAATACACCCCCCTCTTGTGGTTGTATACTCACGTATTTAACAAGTGGTATCAGAGCAGGTTCTCCTACAAAAGGTTAACACCTTGAGAGATTCTGAAGATGAATACTCCACAAGGAATTCTTGAAGGACAATCCATTACTCGCCCTCCTTACTTCAATGGCCAACACTATAGTTGGTGGAAGAATAGGATGGAGAACTATATACAAGCCGAAGACTATGAGTTATGGATGCTCATCAAGAACAGGCCTTTTGTTCCCATAAAAACCCTCCCTGAGGGAAAAACAGCTCCCAAAGAACCTCATGAGTTTGATGCCGAGGACTACAAAAAGATGGAGAAAAATGCCAAGGCTAAAAAGCTTCTATATTTTGTCCTAGGACCCGATGAATACACTCGCATCTCTGAGTGTGAATCAGCCCAAGCTATCTGGAACGCCCTGCAAGTTTCTCATGAAGGTACGAGTCAGGTTAAACAATCTAGAATTGAGCTACTTATGCGACAATATGAGTTGTTTGATATGGGTGATCGTGAGACTGTGATGGATATGTATACACGGTTTACCCACATCACGAACGAGTTAAAATCCCTGGGAAGATCTTTCACCACTGAAGAGTTGGTGAGGAAAATCCTCAGAATTTTACCTCGTACGTGGGAGGCCAAAGTAACAGCCATCCAAGAGGCTGAAGACATGAACAAGATCACCCTCAACGAGTTGATTGGTAATCTCCAGACCTATGAACTCCGAAAGAACTCACAACAAAAAGAGGAGCAAAAGAAGGATCGTGGGCTTGCCTTGAAAGCACATGAGGACACTGACTCTGACCTTGAAGATGAAGATATGGCTCTAATGTCCAGAAAATTCAAGAAATTCTTCAAAAAGGTCAAGGAGAACAACAAAAGAAAAGACTTCAGTAAGTCCAGAAACACCCCCAAAGAACAGCTCACAGGGTGTTTCAAGTGCGGCAAACCAGATCACTTAGTCAAAAATTGCCCTCTGCATCGAGAAGATCAGATGCCCGAACACCCTCGAAAACAGGGTCAAAAACACCCTATAAACAATCTGGGCAAGTGATTCTCGAATGCTATGCTGGCTGCTTGGGGAGATTCCTCTGAGGATGAAGGAGAATCTGAAGCTGAAGAAGGGGTCGTAGCACTTATGGCACAAAGTGATTCAGATTCAGATGATGAATCAACAATCAGCTTCTCAGATCTCAAGAACAAGGTACATGGTCTTAACAAAGCCACTTTAGAAGAACTTCTATATAATTTGATAGACACCTGTGCTGATCTAAAAAGAGAAGTTCGTGACCTAGAGCTTGAAAATGAAATTCTCAAAAATGAAAAACTCGGTTTACATGAGAATATTAACGTGCTTAGAGAAGACCTCTTTCTAAAAGAAGGCGATTATACACAAGTAGAGAAAAAACTCTTTGAAGTGGAAGAAATAGTTGAATCCCTGCTAAATGAAAAGCAGAGCTTGAATGCCACCATAGAAAAATTAGAAACTGATCTTGCCACAAACAAACGCTGGAACAAATCTTCACAAGCCCTTGATTGGTTAAACACTCATCACAGTAGAAACAAAAAGGGACTTGGTTACAAGCATAAACGGACCGTTTACCAATACATAGAAAGTATGTGGGATTACCTGAAAACATCGTTTGCTTTCATTGTGGTAAAACGGGTCATTATAGATACACTTGCCCTTTAAGAAAACATGCCAATGAAAAGAATGAAAGGTATGTGAAACAAATCTGGATTAGAAAAGATGAGCTTTACATGTCTAAAAGAATGGGACCCAAGTGGATCTGGGTTCCCAAAACTAACCCGTGATTTGTTTTGCAGGCTGAAGTGAGAGAGAACAACCTTACGAACAACCCCACTAACACCCTTGAAAACAGGCAGTTGTGGTTTGTTGATAGTGGGTGTTCACGGCACATGACTGGTGAAAGATCAAATTTTCTCTCACTTACAGCTTTGAATGGTGGGAGTGTAGCATTTGGAAACGGCAAGTCTGGGACAATTGTCGGTATAGGTAATATTGGTAAAACTCTCTCCCACTCAATTGATAATGTGCACTTAGTTGATGGGTTAAAACACAATTTGCTAAGTGTGTCCCAACTGTGTGACAAGAACAACCTAGTACTGTTTTCAAAAACACGTTGCTTGGTTGTGAATGACGACACAGGAGATGTTGTGTTGAGGGGGAAGCGATGTCAAAATGTTTATAAAGTTTGTATTTCCACTCTTCCCCAAAATAATCTGACTTGTTTAAATGCATTAAATGATGATATAATGCTATGGCACAAGAGACTAGGTCATGCAAGCCTGTCCTTGTTAAACAAACTTGTTTCCAAAGATTTGGTTGTGGGACTACCTTCCATCAAGTATAATGATGACAAGGTATGTGAAGCTTGTGCAAAAGGAAAACAAGTCAGATCTTCTTTAAAATCTAAAAAGTGTGTAAGCACTACCCGACCTCTTGAATTATTGCATATTGATCTATGTGGTCCCATGAGGATAGCTAGTAGAGGAGGGAAGAGGTATGTGCTCGTAATTGTGGATGATTACTCTCGATTTACTTGGACTTTATTCTTGACATCCAAGAATGAAACCTTTGAGAAGTTTATTGCCCTTCTCAAAAGGATTGAAAAGAGAGTAGGACACTCATTGGTAAGCTTGAGGTCTGATCATGGTACTGAATTTGAAAATGCAAGTTTTACAAACTTTTGTAATGAACATGGTGTTGATCATAACTTCTCAGCCCCGAGAACACCCCAGCAGAATGGGGTGGTTGAATGAAAAAATCGTACCCTAGAAGACATGACTAGAACAATGCTTATTGCTAGTAGTCTTCCTAAGAACTTTTGGGTAGAAACCTTGAACACATCATGTTACATTATAAATAGATGCATGATTAGACCCATTTTGAACAAAACTCCTTATGAACTTCTCAAAGGCAGAAAACCCAACATTATGCATCTAAGAACATTTGGTTGTAGATGTTTCGTGCATAACAATGGGAAAGATGCCTTAGGAAAGTTTGATCCGAGGAGTGATGAGGCCATATTTCTTGGTTATTCCTCTCACAGTAAGGCGTACAAAGTCTTTAACAAAAGAACCTTGTGTGTTGAGGAAAGTGTGCATGTGTTTTTTGATGAATCTAACTCTTTGAATGAGAGTGATGCACAGGATGAAGAGTTTGAATTAGGTCTTGTCCAAAAGGAATCGTTGAACCAAGAAAAACAAGGTGAGAACACCCTGAAGAAAACAGGTACAGAAGCTGTTCCTCAAAATGGCAGGCAATGTGAGAACCAAACAGGGGGAAACACCGTTGAACCATGTTCGGAACCATGCTCTTCAGGAACAAGCTTGCAAACAGGTGCAGAAACAGGATCAGGAGGTGTTCTTGAGCCTGATCCTACACACATTTCAGTTAGAACAGAGCATGTGTCTGTGGATCCACTTAATCCAAGACCATGGAAGCACCATAGTTCGCACCCTCTTGATCAAATCTTGTCAGATATTAATACTGGAGTGCAAACTAGATCTAAACTTAAGAATTTTTGTGCTTTCTATGCTTTTCTTTCTAACATTGAGCCAAAAAGTGTGAATGAAGCTCTTGCAGATTCAAATTGGATCATGGCTATGCAAGAAGAGCTTCATCAATTTGAAAGAAACAAAGTGTGGCACCTTGTACCTCGACCGACTGAGAGAAAAATCATTGGAACCAAGTGGGTGTTCCGAAACAAACTGGATGAGTCAGGAACAGTCACTAGGAACAAGGCACGGCTGGTTGTTCAAGGGTATAATCAAGAAGAAGGGATCGATTATGAAGAAACCTTTGCACCAGTTGCTAGAATTGAGGCTATTCGAATCTTAATAGCCTTTGCAGCTCATATGGAAATCAAGCTACATCAAATGGATGTGAAAAGTGCATTCCTCAATGGATACCTTAAAGAAGAGGTGTATGTCAAACAACCCCCTGGTTTTGAAAATGGTGATTTTCCAAATCATGTTTTTAAACTTGACAAAGCACTTTATGGTTTAAAACAAGCTCCAAGAGCTTGGTATGAACGGTTGTCAAGCTTTTTACTTGAAAATGATTTTAGAAGAGGCAAGGTAGACAATACCTTGTTTCTAAAATCTAAGGGGGAACATTTATTGATTGTCCAAATATATGTAGATGACATTATATTTGGTGCAACTCATCATGATTTATGCAATGAATTTTCGAATATGATGAGGAGTGAGTTTGAGATGAGCATGATGGGTGAGCTTAACTTTTTCTTAGGCTTACAAATCAAGCAAACTCCAAACGGCACCATGATCCATCAACAAAAGTATATCAATGAGCTACTTAAGCATTTTGGGATGGAGTCGGCCAAACCCATAGACACTCCTATTCCTCCTTTAACCAAGGTGGTTATGGATGATGGGAGTCCCTCAGTTGAGGAGAAACTCTATAGGGGCATGATTGGGTCACTCCTATACCTAACCGCTAGTAGACCGGATATTGTTTTTAGTGTTGGTCTATGTGCCCGTTTTCAGTCTAATCCTAAGGAAACTCATCTTAAGGCTGTTAAACAGATACTGAGATATTTGAAACATACACCCAATTTAGCTTTATGGTATCCTAGAGGTTGCAATCTTGATCTTGTTGGATATGCTGACGCTGACTATGCAGGATTCCTAGTTGATAGAAAGAGTACCTCAGGTATGGCTCACTTTCTTGGACCTTGTTTGGTATCTTGGGCTACCAAGAAGCAACATTCAGTTGCCATGTCCACAGCAGAGGCTGAATATGTTGCAGCAACTTCATGTTGTGCTCAACTATTGTGGATAAGACAACAGTTTAAGGACTTTTGTGTTGACACTGGATGCATTCCTATTTTTTGTGATAATACTAGCGCTATTAACATTGCCAAAAACCCATGTCAACACAAAAGGACAAAACATATTGACATTCGACATCATTTCTTAAGAGATAATGTGGAAAAAGGCTTTATTTCAATAAATTTTTGCTCCACTGAAAATCAAATTGCTGATATATTCACTAAAGCACTGAGTAGAGACCAATTCGAGAGAAACAGACTGCAATTGGGGTTGGTGAAAACACCCTGAGAACACCTGTTCTCAGAGTTAGACCAAGCTGACAAAAACACCTTATAATATTTGTTCTATCCCCTTGTTTGCAATTCTTGTTATCAAAACAGTGGTCTATGCTTAACGAATATGTGTAGTCTTGTGTGCTACTATGATTATATGTGAAGACTGCTGCCTTGGGAGATGGAGAAAGAGTATTCATGACAGACCTTGGAATGAGAGAAGCATGCTCAAGAACAGGCGACTCGAACAGGTATGCCTTAATTGTCATTAACGTATGCTGCCTGCTTAAATTCTAGGTGTTCCCTAGGTGGCCCTTCATAACGGGTAGGGAGTTTAAAAAACCCCCCTTGCGTGCGTCTGTCTTTCCCGTCTTGCTCTCTCCTCTGTTCTTGCTTTCAAACCCTAGCAAAACCCTCAAAACCCGAAATTCTTCCTTGCGATAATGGCTCCCAAAACTGATTCTTCATCAATCTCTGAGAGTAACAACATGATTATACCCTCGATTCCGGCTCCTCCTCGCCCAATTATCCACACAATATTCGGGTATCTCAATCGGTTAAACCTCAAAAGTATTGGGCTTGAGTTGAATGATATTCCCTACTCCTTCGGTTGGAAATTAGTGGTGTATGTGGGAACAATCCCTTGTCCCATTTCTTCTGAAGCTGTTGCTGGTTCTTCGGGTTTCCAAGACCAATTCTTGGAGAACCCAGAAACCCTCTTTGGGGATTTTGAACCCTGTTCTTCTGCGCTATTCCCAGAAACAACTCAAAGAACAGGGGATGCGTTCTTCGATGATCTGTTCATGGATCTGAAGGAGGACTCTGGTGAGAAAATAGAAGATAGTCCTGTCCAAGGGGATGACTCTGTTCCTCTATTCTCTCAAACTGGAGAGAAGAGAAAAAGGGTGAAGATGGTGGCTAGGCGCACCCGAACGCCAAGAACACGACCACCACCAAGGTCTCGCCCCTCTCTAACTCCCTCTTCTCCTCCTTCTAAACCTTCTCGCAAATCTGCGAGAATTGCTTTCAGATCGACCCCCAGATCCTCCAAACCTTCTGCTCCAGTTATTGAGGAGATTTCCTCTTCCTCCTCGAGCCTTTCTGGTTCTAATTCTAAGGATCCCTCCTTCAAACAAGGGACCCCCGTGTTCTCAGAATCCTCTGATGAACAAAACCCTTCAAAACCAATCACCACTTCTTCTAAACCTTCAGCCTCAAAAACACCCCTCAAGAGGAAACCGAAAACAACCCCTCTTTCCAAAACTGCATCCCCGGCTCCTCAAATCAAAAAGACCAAATTGTCCACTCCCTCTCCCCTGTTTGAGAAACACGCGCAATTCCTCCGGCGCAATGTTGTAAGGGGGAAGGTAGTGAACATACCCTTCCTTGAGGAACTTGGGCTGGGGGTGTTCTTGACCAAGCTTCGAGCCCAAGGCTGGCTTGAGTTGTTTGCAAACACCCAGCAAGGGTGTTCTGTGCCTGAGTTGGCTGACTTCTATGCCAACTGCTTTGTCACAAATGGGGTGGTGACAAGTGCTGTCAATGAGTGGCATTTCTCCTTCGATGCAGCCACTCTTGGTGACATTCTGGGCATCCCCTCCCGTGGATTTGCTGTGTATGTGAGGGAGGACAAAACTGTCCTAGAGACAGCCAGGCTCCTGGAGATATCCAAGCGGGTCAGCCAGAAACAGAGCCTGAGAACACCCTCCTCTGTAAAAAAGGGTGATCTGATCCCTCTTCACCAACTACTTTTCATGTTCGTCATTAAGAACGTGATTCCAAGGGGTCAAGGGAGAAACTCAGCATACCTTTTTGATCAGTGCCTGGTCGACTTCTTGGATAGGGAGGAACACATAAATCTTCCTGCTATCATGATTCGCCACATTGGGCGAATTGCGAACACCACCCGAAACCATGATCTCGGGTATGGGTTCTTGCTGACCAAAGTGTTTGAGCACTTTGGTATTTAGCTTAAACGGAGAGTGCCAGCTCAACTGATTGATGAAATTGGCGTTGACACCCTAATGGGGTGTGACTTTGACGTTGGCCATGGGTCCACTGACAAACAGGGTCTTCGACCACCTCGACCTCCTGTTTCTGAGAAACCCAGTCCCACCATTGAAGCTGTTCTTGAGGATAATGCACGCCTCAAAGAAGAGGTTTCTGCTGTGAAGTCTGCTCTTGAAGCAGAGAAGGCCGTCTCAGCTAAACACCACGAAGAACTCCTTGCACTCCTCTCTGATCTCGCTCCCAGTATTCCTCCACTGCAATCAAGACCACACCCTACCCCTTGATTGTATAGATTGTTCTCTCGCTCTCCTCTCCTCCCCTTGTTGTTTTTCTTTGGCATTGCACTTGGCATTGTTCTCTGCGTGCTTACCTGTCGTAACTGTTTTGCAACCACCCGTTACTTTTTTCTTTCAATGCTGTTCTTGCTTTTTAATGACGCCAAAAGGGGGAAGACGAACCATTACTTGACAAATATTGACCATCTTTTAATTTGGAACACTCGGACCTTAGTGGATAACCAAATCAATCAGCATACATGGTTCTCAAATTTGTTTTTAATATTTGTCAATATGGTCACTTGGTTTGTCATCATCAAAAAGGGGGAATTTGTTGAGTTATTATATTTAGTTTTGATGATGACAAATCCAAGTATAAAAATTTGTCCAAGTAATGTTGCTCCAAACACGATCTCCAAATAGGCCTAACTGGTGTTTGTGATCTTTATTGTATTAACTGGTTTGCTACATGTGAGAACAAGTCTTCAAAACAGGTTTTACTTGGTGATTCTATATTAAGTCAAGAACACCACCTCGACAGTTGATTGTAAGGCATGTTCCTGAACTCTAGCAATGCGAAGAACAACCCCAGCAAACAAGGTGGCCTTGGTGTTCACAGCAGCTCTACAAATCTTGGACAAGATGACTGGTTCAAAACAAGAAGTCTTGGGTATATAGGTTTTATTTATTTAGACTCTTGTTAATATGCCAATATTGAAAACGTCATTTTAAACACCTCTTGAATCGGTATTTGCGCTAAGTGCTTCAGAACACCAGTTGCGAACAACCCTGCAAACAGGGTGCCTAGGGTGTTTCTGAACTGAAGTGGCCATACCCGGTTATCTTTGAAAATTCATTTCGGTTGGCCAAGATCTCCAGAATACTTTCTTTAAATTCCAAGATTGCTATTTTTCTGGAAAGGATATTTCTTGAAAATATTATGGGAGATTTGCGAAAATAGGTTTTGGGAGAATTGCCAAAACTAAAAGATTCCCTTTGCCTATATTTTCGGATATGATAAAATTTCAAAAGCTGAAGATTTCTGGTTGTCATTTGAATCTTCTTCACGGCTATGGGAAGATAAGGGTTATCTCTTAAGATAACAAATCCCTTATATTTTGGGAAAAATTTATCACTAGCCGTTGGGGAGTATTTCTTGCTTGAAAATCGTTTTCCATACTTAGCTGATTCTTTCACCTCTTCTTGTTTTTGACCGTTGGATTTTGTGTTTAAAATCTCAGCATTTCACTCCCATTTGAACAGATGAGAAAAGACGAGAAACATACACAACATACGCAAAAAAGGGAAAATTTCAAAAGTGGTTTTTCTAGTGAGAAGAATTTTTCGAGTTACGCTTGAGAAAAGAAAAACCGAGACAAGTTGTGTTTAAACAGAGCTTTCAAGATATTGGCATACTAGGACCTCATTGTACCTTACATCTGCTTAAATCAGAAGCACCCCCGTAAGGTGTTTTGTAACCCTGATCTTGGATCAGAAAAGTGAGTGAGTGGTCCTCAGTCGTGTGGACTTTGGACGTGTCCAATCTGGTGAGATTTGGACGTGGTGTAACCTTTCTTAGAAAAGAAGGTTACGTGGTTGCAAGTTGTAACAAGGTGTGTTACATTTGTAACGTGTGAAGCCCGTTAGTGAAAGTGGTTAAATCCTACACGAGGTAGGTCATGGTTTTTCACACCTCAGTTGGGCTAGAGGTGTTTTCCACGTAAAAATTGTGTGTGTGCTTTATTTTCCGCATTTATCTTGGTGATTTTCGCATTTGCAATATTTGAGAACACCCCCTGCAAACAAGTCACTAGGGTGTTTGTCATCTGAGAATAACCTCTGTGAGGGTGTTTGTTATTTACAACGCGAAAATCAGACACCACAATTCACCCCCCCTCTTGTGGTTGTATACTCACGTATTTAACACACCAGGAATGAAAAATGTGTTCTCTGCAGTTTTCCACTCATGGTCCCTCCATGGTATGCAATATTCTTCTGAGTACAAGCTCAAATCAAGATTAGATTAAAGGATTAGCTTAAAGGGAAGAACTCAAATCAACTACTCGCCTTAGAGAGATGAAGGATTTAAGATTTTGAGAAAAACCAAGTATCAAGCTCTCATATCAGTCATTAAGTCTGAATTTTGATAGAGGTAATTGGGTCTATAAATACCCAATTAGAGAGGAAATTAGTTATACATTAGTGGGGCAAGTGGGCAAATAGGAGACTTATAAAATATCCTAGAAAAATAAATCAAGATGCTCAAGAAAATTACAATAAAGATGAGCTATATTTTTTAGGATTCATCATCCATCTTCTACAGAGTTTTGAGAAGGCTCTACTCTACCAATAGAGGTGCCTCTACTTTGAATACTATCCTTTGTATGTGAAGAATCATCCTATGCTGATTAATCTCCAAAATAACAGCAATAACCTTCTCAATTAAGCCTATACTTAAAACTGTGTATTTTTCAATCCTGGACTGACCTTTACTTGGTGTTTAGTCTATAACTTTCTCAATATTTGGAGTTTGAGTGCGATTTGGACATCTAGGGCTTTTCTTCCATGTATAATTTGTAAAAATTGGAGTTCATTTGCTAGGAAAAAGCTACGTTAGAAATGAGGTGAAGTATTCTGCCCATAAAACTAAAAATCAACTAATGAGATGGTTGTGGGAGGATTGGGTAGTTAAACTCCTTATTTAGGGTTGAAAGCAAGTGCATTCCACTCATCCTATGACTCATCTTTCATATTTGTTTGGAATTTTCTAATCACTTAGAGCAAAAAGGGGATTTTAGAGGAAGAAATTAGTAGGTGGATGTTTGAACATTAAAAGATCTTTGAAGAACCTCCATAGATTACCAAGTATAATATCCTTTTTATTTCTTCTTGAACTCTGGTTAATTTGATCTAGATATTGTTTAATTTGAAATGAGTGAGCAGTTTATTTTGTTCTTGGGATTTGCTTGCTAAAACATTGATGTTGGATCCCTAATTCTACTACTTATGCTTAATCTATCTTGGAATGATTTTATTCTATCGTGTGATTAAATTGATGTGCATGAGTATGGACAGATTTGCTTGCATATGTTAGACAGTTGAGTAAAGTGCCAAAAGGAGAAGCTCGCTATTAGACAAATGAGATTGAGCTAGATCTAGTAATTCTAGAATAAGAGTTGTATGTTGAGAGGACACATTAGGGATCAAAGCCTAAAAGCTAGACCAAAACAAGGATATTTGAAAGAATAGTAATTGGATTGGTGTAGGAAATTTGGTTTATTTTTAAAGAAAAGATTAACTTAAGTCAGGTTACATTACTTTGAATCATATAAACTAGAAAAGAGTACATGCTAAATCAAAGGATCTAACTCTTTGCTAGGCAAAACAAATCCCTGGATGCTTTTTTTTTTTTTGAATTCCTGAACTTGTTACCTAATAGTCAATTAGCATAGTCGAAACAACCTATTGAAAACTTATTTGCTTAGTAATTTTTGGTAAGGCAAAACTCCATAAATTACTTGGGTTCCTGATAACAATATTTACTCTAGCCTACAACACCCATGTGCTTATAGGGTATGTCAAGTTTTTAGCGCCGTTGCCGGGAGCCAATTTGTTAAATATTGAGTTAATCCTAGATAATTGACTAAGCACTTTTCTTTTTTTAAACTTTTTGATTGTTTTGGTAGTATTTTTGTTGGTGCTTGCTGGAGATTTTATCCTTTTATGCGAAGTCCATTTTCATACGATCCCAATCTTGAGATTGAAAGGACTTTTCGTCTAAGGAGCAAGAAGCAAAGGCTAGAGAAGCAAAGGCGTAAGGCCTTTGATACCTCACATAAAATGGCTGATGGTATGGGAGACCCGAGAAGGATACTTCGAGATTTCATTACTCCAGGAGTCTAAGGCATCACTTATAGTATTGCACGACTAATTGTAGAAGCTCATAATTTTGAACTTAAGGTGGCACTCATCTCCATGGTTCAACAAGCATTGCTTGGTGGTGCTTTAATGGATGACCATAATCTACACTTCTTGGTCTTTTTGGAGGTGTTCCACACGTTAAAGTTGAATAGAGTCTCTACAAATGTCATTAGCCTTTGGTTATTTCCCTTTTCCCTAAAGGTTAAGGCACAAGCATGGCTCCATCCATTGCCTCCTGGGTCCATCACAACTTGGGATGAGCTCACTAAGGCCTTTCTTGCTAAATTCTTCCCATCTAGCAAGATAGCAAGCTTGAGGAACCAAATAACTACCTTTGCTCAAAGGGACAATGAGACACTTTACAAAGGGTAAGAGCAATTCAATGACTTATTACGCTTGTATCCCCACCATCGGCTCTAAAAAAGGATAATCGTGCAAACATTCTATAATGTAGTTACTTAACCCCTGCGATCTACCATTAATGCGGCAGCAGGTTGCACTTTGATGAACAAAACAGAGGATGAGGCCTATAATTTGATTGTGGAGATGACACTCAATAACTTCCAATGGTCCAGTGAGAGAGGCCAACCCAAACTAGTTGGAGATAAGCTTGAGGTAGACGCACTTACTTTACTTTCTGCTAAAGTAATACTATACCCAAAAATTCAATCGTTGGAATGTTAATGTTCTAAATTCATTGGCCCCTCCTCTATGTGAAATTTGTGGTTCTATTGACCACTTAATTATGAATTATCAAGTTGGGAGTCCTTTTGCCCAAGACACTAGTGGCTAAGTCAATTATGTCAACCATAACTAGAGACCGATCAATGATCCTTATTTCAATACCTATAATCCAGTCTGGAGGAATCACCTAAATTACTCTTATAGGTTTAACCCTCTCAACATGCCCTAAAAGAATGCTTGACCACCCTTGGGTTTCAAAGGCTTCCTTTTCCCCAATAAGCTCCCTCAAATTCTAACTTAGAGGCTATGATGGAAAGCATGCTTATGGCACAACAAAAGTAAGATGAGCATATAAAGTAATTAACCTCTAAGGTTGATGTGCTTATTACTCATGATAAGATGTTGGAAGCTCGAATTACCCAATAAGCTAGCTCTTCATCGACACCTCTCGGAAGACTTCCTAGTAAGCTCGAACCTAAGCCTAGAGATTAATGTAATGCTATGATTTTGAGGGTAGGGGAGAATTGAGGGGCCTAAAGGGGTTGGTGTTGATGTGAGTTTACATGATGATGATAATGCTATTGAGAAAGAGGTGTCAAGTCCCTTAAATGATGTGCATGATGTTGCTATAATGGATACTAATGAGATTTCTAAAGACCCTAAGCATACGTCCCCAAAGCCCTGTACTGCACCTGTGCCTTTTCCTTTTCCTCAAAGAATGGCTAAGGCTAAGCTTGATTTAGAATTCTAGAAGTTTTTAGAGGTCTTAAAAATGACTCTAGATTGATGTTCCATTCACAATGCTTTGTCCTAAATGCCTTCCTATCCTAGGTTTTTGAAAAAGATTTTATCTAACAAAGGAAAGCTAGAAGGGCATGAGATACCATTGACGGAAGAACATATTATCGCGATCTAAAATGAGCATCCCACAAACCTTAAGGGTCTAGGTAGCTTCGCTACCCTTTGCTTGATAGGAAATGTGTGTATTGACTATGCTTTGTGTGATTTGGGCTCGAGTGTGAGCTTGATGCCCCTTTCTATGTGTGACAAGCTTGACTTAGAAGAAATAAGACCCGTTACTATCTCTCTACAATTGGTAGATCGTTATGTGATATACCCTGTGGGTATTTCAAAGGATGTCCACATTAAGTTAGAAGATTTATATGTGCAGGATGATTTCATAATACTTGAAAAGCAAAAAGATATGCATACCCCCATCATTCTTTGCTGGCCTGTCTTATCCTGGATGCTATATTGATGTGAAGAATGGTCAATTATCATTTGATGTGTGGGGTGTTCATGTAGAGTTTAATTTGGTTAAAGCTTTTAAACTCTCTTCTATTTCTGATGAGTGCCATTGAATCAATGTGATTGATAATTTGGTAAGGGAAGAAGTCACTATGTTTCTAGTGGCCCTCTTGAGTGTTGTATGTTGATTGACTATACATTAAAGGATGAGAACCCTGAAGTTGCCATGTGTGCTCACTTCTTGTAAGCATCTTCACAAGTTACATGTTCCCTTGCAAAGGTAGAAGAACTCATGAGTGATAAGCCCTTATTTGATGAGGAGCGCATCCCCGAGGTAAATTGAAACATCTCCCTTTTTCTTTGAGATATGAATTCCTTGGCCCAAGCTCTATACACCCTACGATTGTTAATGCTAATCTGGGTGTATCTGAAATTAATTTTTTACTTAGTGCTTAGATCGCATCGTAAGGCCATAGGATATACTATTGATGAGTTAAAGGGAATTCACCCTTTTGTGTGCATGTATTGTATTTTGATAAGAGATGACCATAAGCCCTCAATTAAGCACCAAACCAGGTTAAAGCCTAACACGAAAGCGGTGATTGAGAAAGAAATTTTTAAATTGCTTAAGGATGGCATTATCTACCCTATCTTTGATAGTATCTAGGCAAGTTTAGTCCATGTTGTGCCTAGGAATGAACTAATCCCATTAGGACAGTCACAAGTTAGTGCATATACTATGGGAAGTTGAATAAGGCCACTTGTAACAACCATTTTACCCTGCCGTTCATTGACCAAGTGCTTCAGAGGTTGGATAAGAACTCCTATTTTTTCTACCTAGATGGGTATTTGGGTTTTTCCAAATCCTATGCACCCTAATGACCAAGAAAAGATTGCATTTACTTATCTATATAGGATCTTTGCATATGTAAGGATGCCATTTGGGCTATACAATGCCCCTGCCATCTTTCAACATTGTATTATAGCCATTTTCTCTAATTTTATTGAGGAAATTATGGAGGTGTTCATAGATGATTTTTCAGTGCATGGAACATCTTGTGATCACTGCCTGTATTATTTATCCAAAGTATTACAAAGATGTGAAGATATGAATTTGGTATTGAATTGGGAAAAAGTGACATTTTGGAGTATAAGAGGGGGTTGTCCTAGGGCATGTTGTTTCTAACAAAGGCATTGAGGTTGGCAAAGCAAAGGTAGAGGTGACTAAAAAATTTCCACCCCTAAATTCTATGATGGGTGTGAGGAATTTACTTGGACATGTCTGTTTCAACCGACAGTTTATTAAGGATTTTTCGAAAAATGTAAAACCGCCTACCCTATTACTTGTCAAGGATGCGTCCTTTGACATTAATAAAGAGTGTTTCAGTGATTTTCTCATGTTAAAATAGGCACCATAATAGAGGTCAGCCTATGGCCAACCAAGCTCAACTAGCCCCTATAATCCAGAACCTTCACGTACTGATCCAGGAGGCCTCTATTCCAGGTCCTTGCTTAGTTGATCATCCAGGCCTATTCTCAAAGACTATGCTGCTACTTGATCTAATTAGAATATGAGGATCATGGGGTGTAACTTAGCTCATTTTCTATGTTACCTTACAACTAATGGATGGCAAAATTTTCCTTCACATTATGATGCCGTCAAGATAACCTACTCAGCACCTATGCCTAGTTCAGTCTATAATGATAGTATTTTAGGAAGTCAATTTTGACTCCACCTTACAACACTCTTTTAGCTAGATTAAGGATGAGAAAATGTGTCAAAAAAGTAATCATGACACTATAAAAAAACAAGCATTTAGAAACCGAAAAAATCAGTTTCTAAATAGCCAAAATCGGTTTCTAAACCCAATTGGAAACCGATTTGAAACCGAAAAGGATCCGTTTCCGGAAGCTTGGTAGCAAAATAAATTTGAAACTGAACCAGCTTCAGTTTCTAAAATTGAGACCATGATTTGAAACTGACATCCTATTGGTTTCTAATATTTAGAAACTGATTGAAGACATTGGTTTCTAAATGTTAGAAACCGATTAGAGCCATCAGTTTCTAAAATTTAGAAAATAAAAAAAAGCATCGGTTTCTAATATTTAGAAACCGGCTAAAAGTCATCGGTTTCTAATTTTGTGAAACCGATTACAATTCATGGTGTCTAATTTTGTGAAACCAAACCTATGTATCGGTATCTAACATATCGGAAACCAACTGTGCATTTCCATGTCTAATTTTTAGAAACCGATTAAAAGCATCAGTTTCTAATATTAATATTTATCAAACCGAGCCTACATATATTTAGAAACCGATCAAAATTATCAGTTTCTAATTATTGGAACATTCCATATTTGTAGGACAAAGTGCGATGTTAATCCCTGTCATAATTCATAAAATTTGGCAGCCACACTTTCCAGCAACAAGTATTACCTAGTCAATTTTAATCCCTGTCGTAATTGATAATATTTTTGATATGAAAACATCATTAACAAGTCTAAAAGATTTTCAATTAAAATACAAAATACATAGTTGTAAAAGCTTTGTAGCAAGATTTACAATTTGCGAGCCACACTTTCCAGCAAGATTTACAGTTATAGCCACCCCACACTTTCCAACAATGTTGATTCCAAAAGATATGGAGCTGTTTTGATAACCCATAGTCCTATACTAACATCTGAATCAACAAGGACATTTTGCGTATCTTCACCAATAGTTCCTCTCCTTCTATCTCGGCCAAATATTGAACGGGATTGTATTTGTGAATCCGATGCCATATATGAAACCATTAAAAAACAATTAGTCTAAGTATATTGCAATAAACAACGGGTCCTATGGGGAAACGAATATTATAGCCACTGCCAGAGAGTAAGAAACTAATACGCACATACAACAGCAGGATTAACTGCATAAACTCGTAAACCAAGGCAGCAAGCTCAGAGGGAGGTGGCATTGAAGTAAGAGCACCAGAGGACAGATACTCGAATGTCACAGAGTTCTATGTCCTTAGTAACTCGAAGACGGGTTACTCGAGGAAAGGTACTTTAGGTGCCTAATAAAAGATTAAGATCCCACTATGTGCTCAATAGGTTCCACATCCAACTTCATACATTGAACTAATATCTGCATCCTCTACACATACAAATAGGTTTAATTGATCAAAATGCAATGAGAGAATTAGTTCTCCTTTTCCTTCTCCCTAGCCCTTGAATAAAGGTGGTATGGCATGATAGGTTTCACCATACAGAGAATGTTACACCCAACAACACCCATCAGTACTGAAATCTAAACCACTAAGCCATAGTTTTTCAAATCTGTCTGCAGTCAATATCTGGAGCTTCAGAAAACGCACATGTAGCCAAATTCACACTTTTGATTATCTGTTATATTGGTATATCCTGTTGGGTTGAACGAGATGCAAGTTCTTTCAAGCTGTTTCTATCAATCTCCCTAGAAAAAAGATTGCTACATTGTAAAAGATAAGTGCATTAAAGAAAACATATTATATGGATCATGAATTTCAAGAAGGAAATCCCATGAGCAGATTAATGGTTCCACTGAATAAAATACAGTATTGCATCCAAGTCACAACCCACAAGGAACATTCATCAATAACGTTCATCAATCAGTGGGGTAGAATGTACCCCACATGAAGACCATATTCTCACTTGCAGCTCAGCCCAATGGATTTAGCCTCTACGGCCTAAGAAAGTCAAGCACTCAATTCTGCTTTTCGTATCACCTTAGGACCTAAATTACAAGACATTCATAATGTCACAGGTGGCCGATTACATGTGGAAGTAGTACAAATATGCCCAAACAGAGGCTTTACACAGCTTGATCACTTCAGCAAATTACCATTCATTGCATCTGATGCTAGAGCCAAAAATATATCTGTCGGACAACAAATTGGTTCAAAATGTATACTGCAGAACTTCTCTTTGTAATTTCGGACAACAAATATCAGGGATGAATCCACAGTTCACAATTAACATAATTACACAATCTTAGCAAATGAAGAGCATTTCCCAATTCAACCTAATCCAAGAAAAGTGTGAACACTAACATGCATTACCTAGAGCGAAAATCTAGAATTGATTCGAAAATGGTAAAACACGATTTGAAGGCAAACAAAAGACAAGAGTGAAGCATAAGCCCCACCATTAACAAGCATTACCCAGAACTTGTTTTTAGAAAACCGTAATGTTAAATCGAGCAAAAATCGAAAAAAAAACTTACTATTTTCACCAAAAATGAAAAAAAATTAAGCGTACCTGGAATCAATTTGCTGGAGATGGAGCAATTTTCACCAAAGATGGACCAAATGCGTTCCAGTTTTGCTGGAGATGGAGCGAATTCATTCTGGTGTTGGTAGAGATGGAGCAATCGCCTTCCTCTGTCCTCGCTGTTGGAATCGATTTAGCGGAGATAGACCAAGCGAATATTAATGTTGCTGGAGATGGGGGTACTTTTGGTGGAAGAAGAGACAGGGCATCTTTCTCTCCAGTTTTCCTCTCTCTTCGTCTTAAGATCTGGCGCACAAAAATGGCAGAATTAGGGTTTGGCTCTGGGGGTATTTGGAGGAGACGAAGAGATAGCCAGCAATTGGAAACGCACGAAAATGGGGGATAGCAATTTTTGCGGTACTTGGTGTATTATTGAACCCATTTAAAATTCAAAAGAAATCAAAAATAAATTATAAACTAAAACCGAATTTTTAATCGGTTTCCTTTTAAAAACTGTGCTTGGTGTCGGTTTCCAAATTTTGAGACCGATGGCTTCATCGGTTTCAAAATTAGAAATCGCAGAAAGAGTTTCCGATCGTGGTTTCCAAATGCTTTTTTTGAAACCGATTTATGCTCGGTTTCAAATTTCGGTTTCTAAACACTTGTTTTTTTGTAGTGTGAGTAGCCCCTAAGTTATAGAATTAGGCCCTTAGGGATCAACTGTTAAGCAGCACACTCAAGGAGGAAATTCCCTTTAGTCCACTGGATGCTTAGCTGCTACCCACTTGCTAACTACCTGGGTCATTCTCAAGGTTTAGAGCTACAAATTGCATCCAGCAACTGGTATTAGGGAGCTAAGATGCTGTATTAGTTTGGCACCTCAATAATGGCGATTAGCAAGGTGAATAGGTGTCTAGGATTAAGCCAAACTTGCTGTGTAAGGGCTGAAGTATGAGAACTTTTGCTGCTAGAAATTGATGTACCTTGGTTTCGCCACTGTGAGAGGGAGTGAGGCTTAGTTTAATGGCCTAATTTTTATGTTGTAATATTCAATTGCTGATGTATGGAAGTTGAGCAAACATTTTGCTCAAAATTCTCTCTAGCCTATTATATAACCGACGATTATAGGTGGTGATCTAATTTACTTGTGTGCCTTATCCAATTTGTAACCAAGGGCCGTGATTTGATGGTTTGTCTTATCCAAGGTTAAGTTAGTGCATGTTGTTTTCTTTGTGTGTTCAATGCACTTAGTCAGTTCCGTTTGCTATGGCTTATTTACAGAGTTCTTATTCTTCTACACATCTCTTATTCTTGCCTGTATCTCCATCATATTCAGTATTAGAGTTTAGGCTACTCTCATAGGCCTGAAGCTTAGCCATAAACACAACCCTCTAACCTAAACACACAACCACAATTAACTAGTTACGCTCCAGGCAAGATGAGTAGCAGTATGACCTTAGAAAATAATTTTGAGGCCTTAATGAAGAATTATAGGCTTCTGGGGAAGTGGAATGAATATCTTAGAGGTAGCTCGGGTAATCCCTCAAGAATAAATAAAGAGCCTTGCAATCTGATGCAGTTAGCACTTCAGGTCATTCACGTGGAGAGTCTGAAAGCCAATAGAAGCCTTTTGGTGCATCCAGTGAAGATAGTTTTGAACCAAAGAATAGAAGAGGTAGAAGGCACAGTAATCATCACCATTAGAGAAGCTTCAACATCAAAATAGAGGTTCCAAAGTTTGAAGGAAGACTTGACCATGATGATTTCCCTGACTGGTTGCATATAGTTTAGAGGGTTTTTGATTACAAAGAGATCTCAGAAGACAAGAAGGTCAAGTTCATAGGTTTAAGATTGAGAAAGTATGCATCACTCTGGCGGACTAACCTATGTGCTAAAAGAGCCAAGAAAGGGAAAAGCAAAATTAGGACTTGGGCTAAGATGAAATTTAAGCTGAAGAACAGGTTCTTACCCCCTTCTTACCTTCAGGACAACTACTATCGATTACATAGTTTAACTCAAGGAATTGTGATTATTGAGGAATACACTCGAGAGTTTGATAAGCTTTTGATAAAATGTGATGTGCAAGAACCTAAGGACCAACTATAGTGAGATACCTAAGTGGGCTTAACCCTTGGTATTCACATGTTATTAAGCTGCAATAATATACTACTTTTGAGGATGTTTGTATGTTAGCTCATAGAGTTGAGCAACAAAGCAAATCTAAGGTAGGAAAGAAGGAACCACCCAAACCCTTTCACAAAACCCAACCTTTCAACAAGGGGAGCACTCAGCTGACCCCTAAACCTTCTGGTAAGTAATCTTAGATTGCTCCAAAGACCCAACTCCATAAAACAAGCCTCGACCTGGCCATAATGCTAATGGAAGATGTTATAAGTGTTATGGCTTAGGATATAAGGCCTCTTATTATACCAATAGAAGGGTGATTACCTTGGCAGAATATCAAGCTACTCATAAGGAAGAGATGGAGGATGAAAGGGAGGCTTGCTTGATGGAAAAACAAGAAGGATAGGAGGTGGTTGCTGAACTTGATGAGGGAGAAATGTTGGTGATTAGAAAAGCCCTCAATGTCTAAAGAAGTGCTAAGGATGAACAACGGGAGGACATTTTCCACAACAGATGCACCATCTAAGGCAAGGTCTTTTCTTTGATCATAGATAGAGGGAGCTGCTCCAATGTACATTCTACCACTCTAATTGAGAAGCTTGGGCTATAAATCTCAATGCATCCCTACTCTTACTATCTAGTGCCTCAATTAAAGAAAGGGTTTACAAGTTAATTCTACGTGCTAAGTTGCTTTCTCTATTAGCAAGAGTTATTTTGATAAAGTGTGGTGCAACATAATCCCTATGGATGTATGTCTCATGCTATTGGGAAGGTACTGGTTGTTTAACAGAAGAGTAACTCATGATGGCTACTTGAATACCTATTCATTCACTAAGGATGGCAAGAAAATAACCCTTTCCCCTTTAATTCCACATCAACTGCCCAAACACATGCCCTCCAAAACTCCTCACCAAATTAAAATGCTTCTTACCCAAGTATAGCCTACCCTCAAGGCTTCATAGTATGAATTTAGACCTTTCAAGGATTCGATTCTATAAACTAGTTTTGACCCAGAAGAGACCCATTCCTTATCACCATAAGCCAGAAGACATCCTATTCCAAGGCTAGAAGACATGTTTGGTGAGCTCCATGGGTATAAAGTTTTCTCTAAGGTGGATTCAAGGAGTGGTTTACCACTAGATTAGGATCAAAGAGGGTAATGAGTGGAAGACTACCTTCAAACCCAAGGAGATTTGTATAAGTGGTTGGTTATGCCTTTTGACTATCCAATGCACTTAATACTTCCATGAGGTTGATAAACCATGTGTTTAAGCCTTTTATAGGTGGATTTGTTATTTTGCACTTTGATGATATCCAAATCATCAGCAGGATAAAAGAAGAGCATGCTAGCATCTCAACTAAGTGATTTAGGTCGTAGAAAGGGAGAAGCTATATGGCAATGTCAAGAAGTGCGCCTTCTTTACGCAGAGGTTAGATTCATGGGATACATAGTCAATGCCAATGGAATCTATGTAGATGAGAGCAAGGTGGAGGCAATTAGAAACTGGCTAGTTCGTAAGAGCATTTATGATGTGAGGTGCTTCCATAGGTTTACATCATTCTATAGGAGGTCTATCACAAAATTTAGTACCATCATGGCATCCATGTCTAAAGTAATTAAAGTAAGTTCTTTCTAGTGGACCTCCAAGGCTCATCAAGCTTTTGAAGAAATCAAAAACAAATTGACTCATCCACCAATTTTGGCATTCCTATGCTTTGAAAAGGTATTTGAGGTTGAGTTTGATGCCTTAGCGGTAGGCATTGGAGGAATTCTGACCCAGAAAGGCATATCTTTATCTTTCTTAAGTGAGAGTTGCATGTCTCCAAGAGGAAATACTCCACCTATGATAAGGAATTCTATATAATCATCAGGTAATTAGAGCATTGGAGCCACTACATCATTACTCAAGAGTTTGTCCTTTATTTTGACCATGCAACATTGAAGTATATCTAGGGACAACATAAGCTTAATACCAAGCATGCCCAATAGCTAGAGTAACTTTAGGCTTTTCATTTGACAATCAAGCACTAGTTAGGCAAACTAAATCTAGGAGCTGATACACTGTCTAAGAGACACCTTCTTCTATTTCAACTTGAAACCTATGTCTTAGGTTTTGAGCATCTCAAGTCCTTATATGAACATGATGAGGACTTTAAAGGGATATATGCGCAATGCAAGCAAAAGCCTAAGAGAGAGTATCTTATCTAGAATGGGTATTTATTCAAGGGAACAAGACTGTGTTCTCCTAAGTATAGAACAAGGGAGCTACTGATCAGAGAGGTCCACAGAGGATCTCTAGCTAGCCATATAGAGAAAACAAGATGACATCCATGCTCAAAAAGCATTATTATTTGCTAGGTATGAATAAGGATGTCCATGATATCCTCAAAAGGTGTGCTACTTGTTGTATAGCTACGAACCATTCCATGCCCTAAGGGTTATATACACCACTTCATGTCCCTGTTGGTGCTTTGACAACCGTGAGACTGGACTTTGTATTAGGATTTCTTAGGATATAAAGAGGCAAACATTCACTCTTCATAGTTGTGGGCAGGTTCTCCAAGAGAGCCCATTTTATAGCCTATGCCAAGACCCAAGTTATTGAGCTCTATTTTACATAGGTAATAAGGCTTTATGGTCTCCCAGGTTCATAGTATCAGATAAGGATACCAAGTTCTTCAATCATTTTTGGATAACATTTTAGAAAAAGCTAGGGACAAAGCTTAAGTTCAACACCACTTGCCATCCTCAGATTGATCGCCAGACTGAAGTTATAAATGGGACTCTTGGAGTCCTCCTGAGAGCATTGACTAGAACTCATTTCCAAGGCTTGGAACCTTTTACTGCCCCCTGTGGAGTTTGCTTATCACAAAGCTCCACATAACTCTACTTACATGTCTCCATTTAAAATAATGTATGAAATTAAACCTTAACTCCAAGGGATCTAGCACCGAGAGAATTAGAAGTCATGCAAAGAGTGGAGGCTAATAAGAGAGTTAAGGAGGTCTAAGAGTTCCATGACAAAGTTAGAGAGAAGTTTGAGAAGACTAATGTCAGCTATCAAGCTAATCCCAATAAATATAGAAGGAAGGTGACCCTTCAGGCTGGAGATCTTGCACGGGTTCACCTGAGGAAAAAGAGATTTCCTCAGAAAAGAAAATCCAAGTTGAGAGCACAGGCAGATGAACCATTTAAGGCCTTGGAGAAGATCAATGATAACGCCTGGAAGGTTGAACTCCCTGGAGACTATTAGGTTTGGGCCACCATTAATGTCGCAGACCTTAACCCCTAGTTGGAAGATAAACCCCTTGAGAATTGGACGACAAATCCTCTTCAACAATGGCAGGACAATGGAATTCACCCTATGGCCAACCAATCTCAACCAATCCCTACAATCTAGAACCTTCAAGCACTGATCCAGGATGCTTTTATTCCAGGTCCTTGCTTAGCTGATTATCCAGGCCTGTGCTTAAAGCCTGTGATCTTTTACTTGATCAATGAATTTAAGGATCATGATGTATAACTTAGCTTATTTTCTAGCTCACTCTATAGCTATTAGATGATAAAAAGTTATCCTCACATTTCATGCTAATAAAGCAGCCGAGTTAGCACTAATCTCCAGTTCAGTCCAAAATGGCAATATTTTGGGAAGTCAACTTGGACTTCACCTTACAGCGCCCTTTGGGCTAGATTAAGGATGATAAAAGGTGTCAAAAAAGCTACCATAGTGGCCCCTAAGTTTCAGAATCAGGCCCTTAAAGATCGGCGATTAACCAGCACATTAAAGGTGGAAATTCCCTTTAATCCACTGGATGCTTAGTTGCTGCCCACTTGCTAACAACTTAGGGTGTTCTCAAGGTTTGGAGCTGCAACTTACATGGATTGATGATCATTAGGGAAGCTAAGATGCTCTATTAGTTTGAGACCTCAATAATTAAGATTGGCGAACTAAGTATGTGTCAAGGATCAAGCTAAACTTGCTGTTTATGGGCTGATGTATTTGAACTTTTGCTGTTGTTTTTAGAAACTAATTCACGATAGTTTAATCATTGTGTGAGGGAGTGAGGTTTAGTTTAAAAGCCTAATTTTTACGTTGTAATATTTATTTGTTCATGTATGATAGTTGAGCAAAGCTCCTTCCCTCAAAAACCTTTCTAGCTTATCCTACAAATTAGCCATTGTAGGTGGTGATCTAGTGAATCTTAGCTTGCTAATTGGTGGTGTGTCTTATCCAACCTGCAACCAAGGGCCCTGATTCCAGTTTGGTGGTGCGTCTTATCCAAGCCTGAATCAGTTTATGTTGTTTTCATTGTGTCTTGAATCTACTCAGTTAGTTATGTTTGTAAGAGGTTTTTTGGGGAATTCTTACTTTTCTACTCATCTGTTGTCCTTACCTGTACGTCCATCACACCAGTTTTGGTCTCCAGTGACATCAACCTGGGATTGGGGATTCCTTTTGAGGAGATCTACAGTGCTAATGAATTTACATTGGGAGCCGTTCTAGGGCAAAGGAAGGACAACAAGTCATATGTCATTTACTATAGGAGCTGAACTCTTGCCGAGGCCCAAGTGAATTATCCAACTACGGAGAAGGAATTCTTAGCGATTGTCTATCCCTTCGAAAAATTCCGAACATATTGTATTTCTATATACAGGTATTTGCATATGTACATACATATATACACACGCACAGAGACAAAAATAAAGGGGGGTGTGTGTGCGTCTATACACATGAAGATATATACACATGTGCATGCATATCTATATATATATATATATATATATATATAATATATATATTATATATATATATATATATAATATATATATATATACATACATATATATTATATACATGTACATACATACATACATACATATATATAATATATATATAGATATATATATATATATATTATATATATAGATATATATATATTACACAAACACGTATATATATATATATATAATACTATATATATATATAATATATTCATTTATATATATAATATATATAATATTATATATATATACATATAGACCAACACACATGTATAGACATATATATATATATATATATATATATATATATATTTATATATATATATATATAATATATATATATATATAATATATAACACATAAAAAACATACATATATATGTACTATATACATATATATATACATATGTGTGTGTGTTTGTGTGTATCTCATACGTATATCATAACATGTATATGCAGATATAAATTATATATATATATATATATATATATATATATATATATATATATATATATATATATATATATATATATATATATATATATATAGACACACACACACACACTAATAAATATATATATATATAAATACATAAAATACGTAAATACATATATGTATG
>JAKOGI010003478.1:45000-52448 GCA_029747015.1 Carnegiea gigantea | reverse complement strand
CAAAGGCCGTGCGATCCGTCGAGTTATCATGAATCATCAGAGCAGCGGCAAAGCCCGCGTCGACCTTTTATCTAATAAATGCATCCCTTCCAGAAGTCGGGGTTTGTTGCACGGATTAGCTCTAGAATTACTACGGTTATCCGAGTAGCAGGTACCATCAAACAAACTATAACTGATTTAATGAGCCATTCGCAGTTTCACAGTCTAAATTAGTTCATACTTACACATGCATGGCTTAATCTTTGAGACAAGCATATGACTACTGGCAGGATCAACCAGGTAGCACCCTCGATGACGCCGGCGCGCATGAGCCGCCCCGGGCTAACGGGGGGTCAACACGCGCACGACCGTCGTTCGTTTCCAGCGAAGAACGCTTGATGGGGCATCTTGCATCCACGGCGTGGAAGCAATGCCCGCACAGTGTTCTGCATCCCGAAGCACAGCCAGAGGCCATAGCCCAAGCCGCGTGCGCACGGCGACGCGACGCGGGTGGACGACGGCCCCAGCCCGAAGGGTCCACCCGACACCCCAGGGGGGCATCGAGCGAAAGATCATCTCGTTAGGGTCCAAGCTGCCTTCACGAGGCATGCAACGCAGGAAACCGTCATCTGTCCAGGGCTTGCCCGCTCCTGGATCATCCCCTGAAGAGGATCGTGCGTGGACGGTTCACCGCTCGAGCAGGGAGCCCGCCAACACAAACGAACCGAACGCAACTCACGCGCCCCCACGTGTCCCCGCCGAGATGCCCCCCGCACGTCCGCTCGACTATGGCACATGGACGAACGGAAATAGCAAGGCGAAGCCCGACGAGCACCGCTGGACGCGAAGGGTAACCGTAGCCAACCGATATATTCGCACCGAGGGACTTGAGGAAGGAGGGGGCGGCAAATGGGGGGATGGGTTGTCAGGGTGCTCTGGAGTGGGGGGCTGTCAGGCTGCTTTCAAGTGGGTGTGAACACGGGGTTTTCGGGCGGATCTCGAAGGAAATCGGGTTGGATTTTGAGGAGTAAAGGTCACCCCCTCGGCACGACCACCGGCAAAATCCCGACGCAAAGGGCATTCCCCGCCCCGCGCAGGCCTCATGTCGCGCCCTCGGAAGTGCTCCTCGGTAAGGGCCTCCCACTCCGTTCGTGTACTTCGGCCTCACGGGCGCGAGGGGCTTACAAGCTCAAGCGTCTAGGCCCTCACTCACCGATCATCGGCTTCCACTACCGGAGCGATCAAACCCGCCGTCGTCACACGGATCGGCTCCTCGAGACAAGCCTTCGACCCCGTTCGTGTACTTCGGCCTCACGGGCGCGAGGGGCTTACAAGCTCGAGCGTCTAGGCCCTCACTCACCGATCGTCGGCTTCCACTACCGGGGCTTCCGGCCCATCCCGCATCGCCTCACCTGTCACCTCGCTTGCGACAGTCAGCCCGCACGTGGCAGGCAACACGCCTCCGCGTAAATCCCCCAGCCAGCGCGTCCGCCTCGGGACGAGGGGAGGGTTGTCAGGGTGCTTTCAAGTGGAGTGGGGCGAGAGGGGGGAGTAAGCTGGGGGGGACAAGGGGTTTTCGGGAGGGGAAGGAAGGTGGTGTGAACAAGGGGTTTTCGGGGGGATCTCGAAGGAAATCGGGTTGGATTTTGAGGAGGGAAGGTGACCCCCCACCCCGCGGCACAACGGCATTCCCACCGGCATAATCCCGATGCAAAGGGCACTCCCCGCCCCGCGCAGGCCTCATGTCGCGCCCTAGGAAGTGCTCCTCGGGAATGGCCTCCCACTCCGTTCGTGTACTTCGGCCTCACGGGCGCGAGGGGCTTACAAGCTCAAGCGTCTAGGCCTCACTCACCGATCGTCGGCTTCCACCACCGGAGCGATCAACCCCGCCGTCGTCGCACGGATCCGCTCCTCAAGACAAGCCTTCCACCCCGTTCGTGGCAGTGCCTCACGGGCGCGAGGGGCTTACAAGCTCAAGCGTCTAGGCCCTCACTCACCGATCACAGGCTTCTCACAACCGGGCGTCCAGCCCATCCCGCGTCGCCTCTCCTGTCACCGCGCTTGCGACGGTCAGCCCGCACGTGGAAGGCAACACGCCGCCGCGCAAATCCCACAGCCAGTGCGTCCGCCGTCCGCCCCGGGACGGGGGGAGGTGGGTCGTCCAGCAACAGAAAGGCAATGTCAAGGAGCAAGGGGCCATGTCAAGAAACAAGGGACGAGGGGCGCAACGGCATCCCCACCGGCAAAATCCCGATGCAAAGGGCACTCCCCGCCCCGCGCAGGCCTCAGGTCGCGCCCTTGGAAGTGCTCCTCGGGAAGGGCCTCCCACTCCGTTCGTATACTTCGGCCTCACGGGCGCGAGGGGCTTACAAGCTCAAGCGTCTAGGCCCTCACTCACCGATCCTCGGCTTCCACCACCGGAGCGATCAACCCCGCCGTCGTCGCACGGATCGGCTCAAGACAAGCCTTCCACCCCTTTCGTGGCAGTGCCTCACGGGCGCGAGGGGCTTACAAGCTCAAGCGTCTAGGCCCTCACTCACCGATCACAGGCTTCCCACAACCGGGGCGTCCAGCCCATCCCGCGCCGCCTCTCCTGTCACCGCGCTTGCGCCGGTCAGCCCGCACGTGGAAGGCAACACGCCCCCGCTTAAATCCCACAAGCCAGTGCGTCCGCCGTCCGCCCCCAGGACTGGGCATGTCGAGCAACAGAAATGATGTCAGGGAGCAAGGGGGCCGGGTCAAGAAAGAAGGGACGGTGGGCCGCGGGAATTCACCGACAATCACCCCTGCCGACGTGGGGGTGATCACCGTTCTCGGGTGAGGGGGGGCAAGGCCCCCACCCGTGATGGCATCCTAGAAGCTAGGGAATGCCACCGAAGACGGGCGTCAGGAGCACCACCGGTGCCTCGGAAGGTAGGAACTAGCATAGCAACGATTCCCGCACTCCATCGATCGATATCCAACAATTTTCATGCTAGTCACGCTTCCCGAGGAAAAACCCGACCCCCGGGGTGGTCCCTCATCCGCCCGCCAAGGTTCGGTGCAAGGAAGCCATGGCAACAAGGCCTTTGACATCATGCCATGCCATGCCATGCCATGCATGGGCGATGGCTGCCGCTGACCCTGCTGCTGCCCCAGCTGCTTGCCAAGCACCTCCCCTATAAAGAGCTCTTATAACTCTACTGGCTCTTCCCCCAGTAGACATCAACTGTGACGAAAAATCATACTGGGGTTTTTTGAAGATTTAGAATGTTTCAGCAGCAACCAATGGTACCATTGGAAAGATCATGATGTGAAATTACTAAAAAATATTTTTTCGGAATTTTTCGGACACCCGAGCTAGTTTTTATGATTTTTTAAAGTCGAAAACGAAAAAAAATCCTAAAAATCGGAGAAAAATCAGAAAAATGCGGGACAAAGCTTGTAAATCCTCTAAAAATCGTGGGAAGGGGTGGACAAAATTTGGGGAAAAACGCACGACAAAAATACGGGGATTTTTTCTCGGGACGGCTTTCGGGCGTTCGCGGGGCTGCGGCCAGCGTTCAGGGCCCTGCGGCCAGCGTCCAGGGCCCTGCGGCCAGCGTCCAGGGGCTGCGCCCAGCGTCCAGGACAAGCGGCCAGCGTTCACAGGCTGCGGCCAGCGTTCAGGAGCTGCGGCCAGCGTTCACAGGGCTGCGGCCAGCGTCCAGGACAAGCGGCCCGCGTTCACAGGGCTGCGGCCAGCGTTCACAGCCTGCGGCCAGCGTCCAGGACAAGCGGCCAGCTTTCACAGGGCTGCGGCCAGCGTTCACAGCCTGCGGCCAGCGTCCAGCACAAGCGGCCAGCGTTCACAGGGCTGCGGCCAGCGTTCACAACCTGCGGCCAGCGTCCAGGACAAGCGGCCAGCGTTCACAGGGCTGCGGCCAGCGTTCACAGCCTGCGGCCAGCGTTCCCAACCTGCGGCCAGCGTCCAGGACAAGCGGCCAGCGTTCACAGGCTGCGGCCAGCGTCCAGGACAAGCGGCCAGCGTTCCCAGGGCTGCGGCCAGCGTTCACAGCCTGCGGCCAGCATCCAGCACCCCCCGGCACCCAGCGACAGCATGCCCGGACGCTGCCCGGCATGCATGGATGCTGCCGTGGGCGTCCGGCAGCGTGCGTGGACGCTCTCGGGGGCATGCCCCTGGGCCGACCCTCGGGACCCGGGGGCATGCCCCGGGGCCCCCCGGGGCCGGTCCTCGGGACCCGGGGGCATGCCTCGGCCATGCACCGGGGCCGTTGTGGGGGCCTTCCTCGGGACTCAGGGGCATTCCTTGGGCATGCACCGGGGCCGTTTCGGGGCGATGTGCGGGACGCGGGGCCATGCACCGGGGCCGTTCTGAGGGCGTTCCCCGGGACTCGGGGCCATGCCTTGGCCGCGCCCCGGGGCCTTTCCGGGGCGACGTGCGGGACTCGGGGCCATGCCTTGGGCATGCCCCGGGGCGTTCCTCGGGACTCGGGGGCACGCCCCGGGGCGAGGTGCGGGACTCGGGGGCATGCCGTGGCCATGCCCCGGGGCCGTTCCGGGGGCCTTCCTCGGGACCCGGGGGGCACTCCTTGGGCATGGACCGGGGCCGATCCTCGGGACGCGGGGGCACGCCTTGGGCATGCACCGGGGCCGTTTGGGGGCGTTCCCCGGGACCCGGGGGCACGGCCCGGGGCGATGTGCGGGACTCGGGGGCATGCCTTGGCCTTGCCACGGGGCGATGGGCGGGACTCGGGGGGCATGCCTTGGGCTTGCTTCGGGGGCGTTCTAGAGGCGATGCACGGGGGCATGCCCCGGGGCCGATGTGCGGGACGCGGGGGCAGGCCTCGGCCGTGCACGGGGCCGCTCCCCGGGACTCGGGGGGCATGCCTTGGCATCGACGTTCGGGACTTGGGGCACCAATATGGGGGCACGCGGCACGCCACGGGGCCTAGCTCTCGACCCTCCCTTCGCCCAGTCCGCCCAAGGTCCGCTCAAGTCCGTCAAGTCCGTCAAGTCCGCCCCCGCGCCCCTGCGTCCCTGCGCCCTGCGCCCTGTCAAAGATTATAATGCGCGCGGGGGGTCACGGGGCCGGGGGCGGGGTGTCACTCACCATCGTTCATCCTGCTCGGGTCGCGGACGGGGCGGGGCACTAGCTCAATCACCTTCCCCCTAAAGAGCACCACGAGCTTTCGTGGCCGTGCCCGGAGTGGACATCAACCGTGCCGATTTTTCATACTCCGCCCGGGCCATCCCCCTAGAGAGCTTCAGGAGGTTTGGTGGCCGTGCCCGGAGTGGACATCAACCGTGCCTAATTTTCATACTCCGCCCGGACCATCCCCCTAGAGAGCTTCAGGAGGTTTGGTGGCCGTGCCCGGAGTGGACATCAACCGTGCCGATTTTTCATACTCAGCTGGGACAGGTCCCGGCCTGCGGCCAGCGTTCACAGGCCAGCGGCCAGCGTTCACAGGACAGCGGCCAGCGTTCACAGGCTGCGGCCAGCGTTCAGGACAAGCGGCCAGCGTTCACAGGCTGCGGCCAGCGTTCAGGACAAGCGGCCAGCGTTCAGGACAAGCGGCCATCGTTCACAGCCTGCGGCCAGCGTTCACAGGCTGCGGCCAGCGTTCAGGACAAGCGGCCAGCGTTCAGGACAAGCAGCCAGCGTTCACAGCCTGCGGCCAGCGTTCACAGGCTGCGGCCAGCGTTCAGGACAAGCGGCCAGCGTCCACAGGCTGCGGCCAGCGTTCAGGACAAGCGGCCAGCGTTCACAGGCTGCGGCCAGCGTTCAGGACAAGCGGCCAGCGTTCGCAGGCTGCGGCCAGCGTTCACAGGCTGCGGCCAGCGTTCAGGACAAGCGGCCAGCGTTCACAGGCTGCGGCCAGCGTTCAGGACGAGCGCCCAGCGTTCACAGCCTGCGGCCAGCGTTCAGGACAAGCGGCCAGCGTTCACAGCCTGCGGCCAGCGTTCAGGACAGGCGGCCAGCGTTCAGGACAAGCGGCCAGCGTTCACAGCCTGCGGCCAGCGTTCACAGGCTGCGGCCAGCGTTCAGGACCTGCGGTCAGCGTTCAAAGGCTGCGGCCAGCGTTCAGGACAAGCGGCCAGCGTTCACAGGCTGCGGCCAGCGTTCAGGACAAGCGGCCAGCGTTCACAGCCTGCGGCCAGCGTTCAGGACAAGCGCCCAGCGTTCACAGCCTGCGGCCAGTGTTCACAGGCTGCGGCCAGCGTTCAGGACAAGCGGCCAGCGTTCACAGGCTGCTGCCAGCGTTCAGGACAAGCGGCCAGCGTTCAGGACAAGCGGCCAGCGTTCACAGCCTGCGTCCAGCGTTCACAGGCTGCGGCCAGCGTTCAGGACCTGCGGCCAGCGTTCACAGGCTGCGGCCAGCGTTCGGGACAAGCGGCCAGCGTTCACAGGCTGCGGCCAGCGTTCACAGGCTGCGGCCAGCGTTCAGGACAAGCGGCCAGCGTTCACAAGCCGCGGCCAGCGTTCAGGACAAGCGGCCAGCGTTCACAGGCTGCGGCCAGCGTTCACAGGCTGCGGCCAGCGTTCAGGACAAGCGGCGAGCGTTCACAGGCTGCGGCCAGCGTTCAGGACAAGCGGCCAGCGTTCACAGGCTGCGGCCAGCGTTCACAGGCTGCGGCCAGCGTTCCGGACAAGCGGCCAGCGTTCACAGGCTGCGGCCAGCGTTCAGGACAAGCGGCCAGCGTTCACAGGGCTGCGGCCAGCGTTCACAGCTTGCGGCCAGCGTTCAGGACCTGCGGTCAGCGTTCACGGATCAGGCTGGCGTCCAGCGTTCAGGACAAGCGCCAGCGTTCACTATTCTGCGCCAAGCGTTCACGACTCGGCAGCTTCAGGACAAGTCGGCCCGCGTTCAGGACAAGTCGCCAGCGTTCACAGGCTGCGGCCAGCACGTTCACTAGAGGCTGCGGCCAGCTTCAGCAAGCGGACCAGCTTCACAAGGAGGCTTGCGGCCAGCGTTCCAGGACAAGCGGCCGCGTTCAGGACAATCTGGGCCTGGCGTTCACCATGCTGGCGGTCCGGCGTTCAGGACAAGCGGCCAGCGTTCACATGGCTGGGCGGCCACGTTCAGGACAAGCGGCCAGCGTTCAGGACAAGCGTCCACGTTCACAGTAGCCTGCGGCCAGCGTTCCCTACACTTACCTCGCGGCCTACGTCAGGCAAGCGGCCAGCGTTCACAGGGCTGCGGCCAGCGTTCACAGCCTGCGGCCAGCATCCAGCACCCCCCGGCTGCCAGCGACAGCATGCCCGGACGCTGCCCGACATGCCGCGATGCTGCCGTGGGCGTCCGGCAGCGTGCGTGGACGCTCTCGGGGGCATGCCCCGGGGCCGGTCCTTGGGACCCGGGGGCATGCCTCGGCCATCCACCGGGCCGTTTTGGGGGCCTTCCTCGGGACTCGGGGGCATGCCTTGGCCATGCACCGGGGCCGTTTCGGGGCGATGTGCGGGACGCGGGGCCATGCACCGGGGCCGT
>JAKOGI010003478.1:32500-35000 GCA_029747015.1 Carnegiea gigantea | reverse complement strand
CCAGGGGCTGCGCCCAGCGTCCAGGGGCTGCGCCCAGCGGCCAGGACAAGCGGCCAGCGTTCACAGGCTGCGGCCAGCGTCCAGGACAAGCGGCCAGCGTTCACAGGGCTGCGGCCAGCGTTCACAGCCTGCGGCCAGCGTCCACAGCCTGCGGCCAGCGTCCAGGACAAGCGGCCAGCGTTCACAGGGCTGCGGCCAGCGTTCACAGCCTGCGGCCAGCGGTCCAGGACAAGCGGCCAGCGTTCACAGGGCTGCGGCCAGCGTTCACAGCCTGCGGCCAGCGTCCAGGACAAGCGGCCAGCGTTCACAGGGCTGCGGCCAGCGTTCCCAGCCTGCGGCCAGCGTTCCCAGCCTGCGGCCAGCGTCCAGGACAAGCGGCCAGCGTTCACAGGCTGCGGCCAGCGTCCAGGACAAGCGGCCAGCGTTCACAGAGCTGCGGCCAGCGTTCACAGCCTGCGGCCAGCATCCAGCACCCCCCGGCAGCCCCCGGCACCCAGCGACAGCATGCCCGGACGCTGCCCGGCATGCATGGATGCTGCCGTGGGCGTCCGTCAGCGTGCGTGGACGCTCTCGGGGGCATGCCCCGGGGCCGACCCTCGGGACCCGGGGGCATGCCCCGGGGCCCCCCGGGGCCGGTCCTCGGGACCCGGGGGCATGCCTCGGCCATGCACCGGGGCCGTTGTGGTGGCCTTCCTCGGGACTCAGGGGCATGCCTTGGGCATGCACCGGGGCCGTTTCGGGGCGATGTGCGGGACGCGGGGCCATGCACCGGGGCCGTTCTGAGGGCGTTCCCCGGGACTCGGGGCCATGCCTTTGCCGCGCCCCGGGGCCGTTCCGGGGCGACGTGCGGGACTCGGGGCCATGCCTTGGGCATGCACCGGGGCTTTCCTCGGGACTCGGGGGCACGCCCCGGGGCGAGGTGCGGGACTCGGGGGCATGCCGTGGCCATGCACCGGGGCCGTTCCGGGGGCCTTCCTCGGGACCCGGGGGGCACGCCTTGGGCATGGACCGGTGCCGATCCTCGGGACGCGGGGGCACGCCTTGGGCATGCACCGGGGCCGTTTGGGGGCGTTCCTCGGGACCCGGGGGCACGGCCCGGGGCGATGTGCGGGACTCGGGGGCATGCCTTGGCCTTGCTACGGGGCGATGGGCGGGACTCGGGGGGCATGCCTTGGCCTTGCTTCGGGGGCGTTCTAGTGGCGATGCACGGGGGCATGCCCCGGGGCCGATGTGCGGGACGCGGGGGCAGGCCTCGGCCGTGCACGGGGCCGCTCCCCGGGACTCGGGGGCATGCCTTGGCATCGACGTTCGGGACTTGGGCCACCAATATGGGGGCACGCGGCACGCCACGGGGCCTAGCTCTCGACCCTTCCTTCGCCCAGTCCGCCCAAGGTCCTCTCAAGTCCGTCAAGTCCGCCCCCGCGCCCCTGCGTCCCTGCGCCCTGCGCCCTGTCAAAGATTATAATGCGCGCGGGGGGGTCACGGGGCCGGGGGCGGGGTGTCACTCACCATCGTTCATCCTGCTCGGGTCGCGGACAGGGCGGGGCACTAGCTCAATCACCTTCCCCCTAAAGAGCACAACGAGCTTTCGTGGCCGTGCCCGGAGTGGACATCAACCGTGCCGATTTTTCATACTCCGCCCGGGCCATCACCCTAGAGAGCTTCAGGAGGTTTGGTGGCCGTGCCCGGAGTGGACATCAACCGTGCCTATTTTTCATACTCCGCCCGGACCATCCCCCTAGAGAGCTTCAGGAGGTTTGGTGCCCGTGCCCGGAGTGGACATCAACCGTGCCGATTTTTCATACTCAGCTGGGACAGGTCACGGCCTGCGGCCAGCGTTCACAGGCTGCGGCCAGCGTTCAGGACAAGCGGCCAGCGTTCACAGGCTGCGGCCAGTGTTCAGGACAAGCGGCCAGCGTTCACAGGCTGCGGCCAGCGTTCACAGGCAGCGGCCAGCGTTCAGGACAAGCGGCCAGCGTTCACAGGCCAGCGGCCAGCGTTCACAGGCTGCGGCCAGCGTTCAGGACAAGCGGCCAGCGTTCACAGGCTGCGGCCAGCGATCAGGACAAGCGCCCAGCGTTCACAGCCTGCGGCCAGCGTTCAGGACAAGCGGCCAGCGTTCACAGCCTGCGGCCAGCGTTCACAGGCTGCGGCCAGCGTTCAGGACAAGCGTCCAGCGTTCACAGGCTGCGGCCAGCGTTCAGGACAAGCGGCCAGCGTTCACAGGCTGCGGCCAGCGTTCAGGACAAGCGGCCAACGTTCAGGACAAGCGGCCAGCGTTCACAGCCTGCGGCCAGCGTTCACAGGCTGCGGCCAGCGTTCAGGACAAGCGGCCAGCGTTCACAGGCTGCGGCCAGCGTTCACAGGCTTCGGCCAGCGTTCAGGACAAGCGGCCAGCGTTCACAGGCTGCGGCCAGCGTTCAGGACAAGCGGCCAGCGTTCACAGCCTGCTGCCAGCGTTCACAGGCTGCGGCCAGCGTTCAGGACAAGCGGCCAGCGT
>JAKOGI010003478.1:17500-22500 GCA_029747015.1 Carnegiea gigantea | reverse complement strand
CGGCTTCCACCACCGGAGCGATCAACCCCGCCGTCGTCGCACGGATCGGCTCAAGACAAGCCTTCCACCCCGTTCGTGGCAGTGCCTCACGGGCGCGAGGGGCTTACAAGCTCAGCGTCTAGGCCCTCACTCACCGATCACAGGCTTCTCACAACCGGGGCGTCCAGCCAATCCCGCGTCGCCTCTCCTGTCACCGCGCTTGCGACGGTCAGCCCGCACGTGGAAGGCAACACGCCCCCTCTTAAACCCCACAAGCCAGTGCGTCCGCCGTCCGCCCCCAGGACGGGGCAGGTCGAGCAACAGAAATGATGTCAGGGAGCAAGGGGCCGGGTCAAGAAAGAAGGGACGGTGGGCCGCGGGAATTCACCGACAATCACCCCTGCCCACGTGGGGGTGATCACCGTTCTCGGGTGAGGGGGGGCCAGGCCCCCACCCGTGATGGCATCCTAGAAGCCTAGGGAATGCCACCGAAGACGGGCGTCAGGAGCACCACCGGTGCCTCGGAAGGTAGGAACTAGCATAGCAACGCTTCCCGCACTCCATCGATCGATATCCAACAATTTTCATGCTAGTCACGCTTCCCGAGGCAAAACCCGACCCCCGGGGTGGCCCCTCATCCGCCCGCCAAGGTTCGGTGCAAGGAAGCCATGGCAACAAGGCCTTTGACATCATGCCATGCCATGCCAGGCATGGGCGATGGCTGCCGCTGACCCTGCTGCTGCCCCAGCTGCTTGCCAAGCACCTCCCCTATAAAGAGCTCTTATAACTCTACTGGCTCTGCCCCCAGTAGACATCAACTGTGAGGAAAAATCATACTGGGGTTTTTTGAAGATTTAGAATGTTTCAGCAGCAACCAATGGTACCATTGGAAAGATCATGATGTGAAATTACTAAAAAATATTTTTTCGGAAATTTTCGGACACCCGAGCTATTTTTTATGATTTTTTAAAGTCGAAAACGAAAAAAAATCCTAAAAATCGGAGAAAAATCAGAAAAATGCGGGACAAAGCTTGTAAATCCTATAAAAATCGTGGGGAAGGGGTGGACAAAATTTGGGGAAAAACGCACGACAAAAATACGGGGATTTTTTCTCGGGACGGCTTTCGGGCGTTCGCGGGGCTGCGGCCAGCGTTCAGGGCCCTGCGGCCAGCGTCCAGGGGCTGCGCCCAGCGTCCAGGGGCTGCGCCCAGCGTCCAGGGGCTGCGCCCAGCGTCCAGGACAAGCGGCCAGCGTTCACAGGCTGCGGCCAGCGTTCAGGAGCTGCGGCCAGCGTTCACAGGCTGCGGCCAGCGTTCAGGACAAGCGGCCAGCGTTCACAGGCTGCGGCCAGCGTTCAGGACAAGCGGCCCGCGTTCACAGCCTGCGGCCAGCGTTCACAGGCTGCGGCCAGCGTTCAGGACAAGCGGCCAGCGTTCACAGGGTGCGGCCAGCGTTCAGGACAAGCGGCCAGCGTTCACAGGCTGCGGCCAGCGTTCAGGACAAGCGGCCAGCGTTCAGGACAAGCGGCCAGCGTGCACAGGCTGCGGCCAGCGTTCAGGACAAGCGGCCAGCGTTCACAGCCTGCGGCCAGCGTTCACAGGCTGCGGCCAGCGTTCAGGACAAGCGGCCAGCGTTCACAGGGCTGCGGCCAGCGTTCCCAGCCTGCGGCCAGCGTTCCCAGCCTGCGGCCAGCGTCCAGGACAAGCGGCCAGCGTTCACAGGCTGCGGCCAGCGTCCAGGACAAGCGGCCAGCGTTCACAGGGCTGCGGCCAGCGTTCACAGCCTGCGGCCAGCATCCAACACCCCCCGGCAGCCCCCGGCACCCAGCGACAGCATGCCCGGACGCTGCCCGGCATGCATGGATGCTGCCGTGGGCGTCCGACAGCGTGCGTGGACGCTCTCGGGGGCATGCCCCGGGGCCGACCCTCGGGACCCGGGGGCATGCCCCGGGGCCCCCCGGGGCCGGTCCTCGGGACCCGGGGGCATGACTCGGCCATGCACCGGGGCCGTTGTGGGGGCCTTCCTCGGGACTCAGGGGCATGCCTTGGGCATGCACCGGGGCCGTTTCGGGGCGATGTGCGGGACGCGGGGCCATGCACCGGGGCCGTTCTGAGGGCGTTCCCCGGGACTCGGGGCAATGCCTTGGCCGCGCCCCGGGGCCGTTCCGGGGCGACGTGCGGGACTCGGGGCCATGCCTTGGGCATGCACCTGGGCGTTCCTCGGGACTCGGGGGCACGCCCCGGGGCGAGGTGCGGGACTCGGGGGCATGCCGTGGCCATGCACCGGGGCCGCTCCGGGGGCCTTCCTCGGGACCCGGGGGGCACGCCTTGGGCATGGACCGGGGCCGATCCTCGGGACGCGGGGGCACGCCTTGGGCATGCACCGGGCCCGTTTGGGGGCGTTCCTCGGGACCCGGGGGCACGGCCCGGGGCGATGTGCGGGACTCGGGGGCATGCCTTGGGCTTGCCACGGGGCGATGGGCGGGACTCGGGGGGCATGCCTTGGCCTTGCTTCGGGGGCGTTCTAGAGGCGATGCACGGGGGCATGCCCCGGGGCCGATGGGCGGGACGCGGGGGCAGGCCTCGGCCGTGCACGGGGCCGCTCCCCGGGACTCGGGGGCATGCCTTGGCATCAACGTTCGGGACTTGGGGCACCAATATGGGGGCACGCGGCACGCCACGGGGCCTAGCTCTCGACCCTCCCTTCGCCCAGTCCGCCCAAGGGCCGCTCAAGTCCGTCAAGTCCGCCCCCGCGCCCCTGCGTCCCTGCGCCCTGCGCCCTGCGCCCTGTCAAAGATTATAATGCGCGCGGGGGGGTCACGGGGCCGGGGGCGGGGTGTCACTCACCATCGTTCATCCTGCTCGGGTCGCGGACGGGGCGGGGCACTCGCTCAATCACCTTCCCCCTAAAGAGCACAACGAGCTTTCGTGGCCGTGCCCGGAGTGGACATCAACCGTGCCGATTTTTCATACTCCGCCCGGGCCATCCCCCTAGAGAGCTTCAGGAGGTTTGGTGGCCTTGCCCGGAGTGGACATCAACCGTGCCTATTTTTCATACTCCGCCCGGACCATCCCCCTAGAGAGCTTCAGGAGGTTTGGGGGCCGTGCCCGGAGTGGACATCAACCGTGCCGATTTTTCATACTCAGCTGGGACAGGTCACGGCCTGCGGCCAGCGTTCACAGGCCAGCGGCCAGCGTTCACAGGCCAGCGGCCAGCGTTCACAGGCTGCGGCCAGCGTTCAGGACAAGCGGCCAGCGTTCACAGGCTGCGGCCAGCGTTCAGGACAAGCGGCCAGCGTTCACAGGCTGCGGGCAGCGTTCAGGACAGGCGGCCAGCGTTCACAGGCTGCGGCCAGCGTTCAGAGGCTGCGGCCAGCGTTCAGGACAAGCGGCCAGCGTTCACAGGCTGCGACCAGCGTTCCCAGGCTGCGGCCAGCGTTCAGGACAAGCGGCCAGCGTTCACAGGCTGCGGCCAGCGTTCACAGGCAGCGGCCAGCGTTCAGGACAAGCGGCCAGCGTTCACAGGCATGCGGCCAGCGTTCACAGGCTGCGGCCAGCGTTCAGGACAAGCGGCCAGCGTTCACAGGCTGCGGCCAGCGTTCAGGACAAGCGGCCAGCGTTCACAGCCCTGCGGCCAGCGTTCACAGGCTGCGGCCAGCGTTCAGGACAAGCGGCCAGCGTTCACAGGCTGCGGCCAGCGTTCAGGGCACGCGGCCAGCGTTCACAGGCTGCGGCCAGCGTTCAGGACAAGCGGCCAGCGTTCACAGGCTGCGGCCAGCGTTCAGGACAAGCGGCCAGCGTTCACAGGCTTGCGGCCAGCGTTCACAGGCTGCGGCCAGCGTTCAGGACAAGCGGCCAGCGTTCACAGGCTGCGGCCAGCGTTCAGGACAAGCGGCCAGCGTTCACAGGCCGCGGCCAGCGTTCAGGACAAGCGGCCAGCGTTCACAGGCTGCGGCCAGCGGTCACAGGCTGCGGCCAGCGTTCAGGACAAGCGGCCAGCGTTCACAGGCCGCGGCCAGCGTTCAGGACCAGCGGCCAGCGTTCACAGGCTGCGGCCAGCGTTCACAGGCTGCGGCCAGCGTTCAGGACAAGCGGCCAGCGTTCACAGGCTGCGGCCAGCGTTCCGGACAAGCGGCCAGCGTTCACAGGCTGCGGCCAGCGTTCACAGGCTGCGGCCAGCGTTCACAGGCAGCGGCCAGCGTTCAGGACAAGCGGCCAGCGTTCACAAGCCTGCGGCCAGCGTTCACAGGCTGCGGCCAGCGTTCAGGACAAGCGGCCAGCGTTCACAGGCTGCGGCCAGCGTTCAGGACAAGCGGCCAGCGTTCACAGCCTGCGGACAGCGTTCACAGGCTGCGGCCAGCGTTCAGGACAAGCGGCCAGCGTTCACAGGCTGCGTCCAGCGTTCACAGGCTGCGGCCAGCGTTCAGGACAAGCGGCCAGCGTTCACAGGCTGCGGCCAGCGTTCAGGACAAGCGGCCAGCGTTCACAGGCTGCGGCCAGAGTTCAGGACAAGCGCCCAGCGTTCACAGCCTGCGGCCAGCGTTCAGGACAAGCGGCCAGCGTTCACAGCCTGCGGCCAGCGTTCACAGGCTGCGGCCAGCGTTCAGGACAAGCGGCCAGCGTTCACAGCCTGCGGCCAGCGTTCAGGACAAGCGGCCAGCGTTCACAGCCGGCGGCCAGCGTTCACAGGCTGCGGCCAGCGTTCAGGACAAGCGGCCAGCGTTCAGGACAAGGGGCCGGCGTTCACAGGCTGCGGCCGGCGTTCAGGACAAGCGGCCAGCGTTCACAGGCTGCGGCCAGCGTTCAGGACAAGCGGCCAGCGTTCAGGACAAGCGGCCAGCGTTCACAGCCTGCGGCCAGCGCTCACAGGCTGCGGCCAGCGTTCAGGACAAGCGGCCAGCGTTCACAGGCTGCGGCCAGCGGTCAGGACAAGCGGCCAGCGTTCAGGACAAGCGGCCAGCGTTCACAGCCTGCGGCCAGCATCCAGCACCCCCCGGCTGCCAGCGACAGCATGCCCGGACG
>JAKOGI010003478.1:0-10000 GCA_029747015.1 Carnegiea gigantea | reverse complement strand
GGGTCAACGGTTGTTGCCCCGTAACAATTTCAAACGGACTCTGGCCCGTGGACTCGTTCCTTTGTAGGTTATATGAGAATTGGGCCACATCAAGCAACTTAGCCCAATCCTTTTGGTTGGCACTCACATAGTGCCTTAAGTAAAGCTCCAAGAGAGCATTGGCCCTCTCGGTCTGTCCATCACTTTGGGGATGGAAGCTAGTAGAAAAGTTAAGCTCGGATCCCATGAGCTTGAATAACTCGGTCCAAAATCGCCCTGTGAACCGAGTGTCCCGATCACTCACAATTGATCGAGGCAGGCCCCAATACTTGACCACATGTTTGAAGAATAAATAGGCGGCTTGCTCGGCGGAACATTCCTTGGGTGCGGGAATGAAAGTGGCATACTTAGAGTATCGGTCCACCACCACAAGCACCCAATTATATCCATCACTCGTGGGTAACCCCACGATGAAGTCCATAGAGACGCTTTCCCACGGTCTTTCGGGAATGGGAAGAGGCTCCAATAGTCCCGCAGGTGCACCTTGTTCCACTTTGTCTTGTTGACACACAAGACAAGTCTTCACATAGGCCTCCACATCATCCTTCAAGTGAGGCCAATAGTAGGAATCTCCTACAAGGGCAAGAGTGCGGTGTATGCCTGGATGGCCCGCCCACTTGCTATCATGACACTCCTTCATGACTTCCCGCCGAAGGTTGTCATATGAAGGAACATAGATGCGCTTGCCCTTAGTGCGGATCAAGCCATCTTCCTGCCAAAATCTCCGTGTCTTGCCCTCCTTGACAAGTTGGATGATGGTCTGGGCGAGAGAATCATGTTGGAGTCCCTCCTTAATGCGGTCCCGTAGGTTGCCCTGAGGACGACTGATGTTGGCAAGTTCACCCTTGCGGCTCAAGGCATCGGCCACTAGATTGGCACGTCCTGGCTTATACTCCATAACATAGTCAAACTCAGCCAGGAAATCTTGCCACCGGGCTTGCTTGGGAGTCAGCTTCTTTTGAGTTTGGAAGTAACTTGTGGCTACATTGTCGGTCTTGATTGTGAACTTACTCCCGAGCAAGTAATGCCTCCAGGTGCGGAGACAATGTATAACCGCGGTCATCTCCTTTTCTTGGACCGTGTACCGCCTCTCGGTGTCATTTAGCTTCCGGCTTTCAAAGGCAATAGGATGACCATCTTGCATCAAGACACCGCCAATGGCAAAATCGGAAGCGTCCGTGTGTAGTTCAAAAGGCTTGTTGAGGTCGGGGAGAGAGAGGACAGGCTCCTCCGTGATGGCCTTCTTCAAGGCATTAAAGGCATGTTGGCATTCTTGGTTCCACGTCCATCCTCTTCCCTTCTTTAACAAGTCGGTGAGAGGGGCGGCTATCGCGGAATAACCCTTGATGAACCGTCGGTAATAGTTCACCAAGCCAAGGAAAGATCTTAACTCAGTGACTTTCGTTGGGGGCTCCCATTCTAGGATAGCCTTGACTTTTGCCGGGTCCATGCGTAACTTGCCTCTACCAATGATGTGCCCCAAGAAAGGCACCTCTTCTTGTGCGAATGAGCACTTTTCTTTCTTTACATAAAGTTGGTTGTCCCTCAAGGTTCGGAACACTTCCCGCAAGTGTCCCACATGCTCCTCCAAGGACTTGCTATAGATGACAATGTCATCAAGATACACAACGACGAAGCGATCAAGGAAAGGAGCAAGTACCTTGTTCATGAGGGTGCAAAATGTGGCCGGTGCATTTGTAAGGCCAAACGGCATGACAAGGAACTCGTATGAACCATAACGTGTCACACATGCCGTCTTTGGCTCATCCCCTTCGGCTATACGGACTTGATAGTACCCACTCCTCAAATCGAGTTTTGTAAAGTACCTTGCATCTCCGAGTTGATCAAACAAGTCATCGATGCGAGGGATAGGATACTTGTTCTTGATGGTGACCTTGTTGAGGGCCCGATAGTCGATGCATAGACGAAGAGAACCATCATGTTTCTTTTGGAATAATACCGGCGCACCATAAGGAGATTTGGAGGGACGAATGTAACCGGCATTAAGTAACTCCTTCAGCTGTCTCCTTAGCTCCTCGAGTTCCGGAGGTGCCATTCGGTAAGGAGGAAATGCGGGTGGCTTAGCCCCCACCTCTAACTCAATAGCATGATCGACTTCCCTTCTTGGAGGAAGCCTCTTGGGTAACTCGGCGGGCATGACGTCTTTGAACTCACCAAGTGCCTCTTGGATGACCTTGGGGGCTTGAACTTCCTTGGGTTCCTCTTTCATCTTAAGAGTAGCAAGGAAAGTTGGTTCCTTTTTCTTCAGTCCCTTAGAAAACTGAAGGGCGGAGAGCATGTTGCCTTCATCGATGCCCCTCTTCACGGGAACATTACAAGGTTGTCCCGTTTCCATGATACACAGGGTGTCGGTGTAAGGTACCAAGTGGGCCTTTACCGCGTCAAGAAAATCGATGCCCAAATAGAATTTCTTGTCATCTAAGGGGGCAACGGTGATATCGACCTTACCTTTCCACTGGCCGATTTGAATGGGGGTGCCGCGAGCAACTCCATGGATAGGGAGGCTCCTAGCATTGACTCCCTTTACATATCCTCCCTCTTTGATGTAGGAGAGGCCAACCTCATCGGCAAGCTCCTTGGCCATATAGACCGTGTCGGCACCCGTATCTAACAATGCTTGGAGAGGCTTACCGTTGATAAGTGTCTCCACGTACATGCGCCCACGAGACTGTTTCTCTACTTTTGCATGGATCGCATTGAGTAGCTTGAGGGAAGCAATCCTCTTCTCCTCTTGCTCCTCTTCTTTCTGGACAATGGCGGCAAGCTTACCCTTTTTGGGACATTCAAAGACCCGGTGTGGACCGTTGCATAGGAAACATGAATACTTCCGGGGTGCGTCGTTCTTCTTGCCTTTTCCTTTGTCGGTAGAGGGTTTGTCCCTCTTGGGGGACTTGTCTCGGTCTCCCCCACCTTTGCCGCTCCCACTATTCTTCTTGCCTTGTCCTTTTGACGAGTCTCTCTTGTACTCGTTTAGTGACTCGGCGGCGGCAATCGCGGAGGCGAGGTCTTGTACACCACGCCTTTCCAACTCGGTCTTGGCCCAACCACTTAGGCCATCTAGGAAGGCGAACAAGGCGTCTTCCTCTCCCATGTTTGGGATCTCCAAGAGAAGCTCTTGGAATTCCCTCACATACTCACGAAGGTGGCCCTCCTTGTGTTGGAGGCGCCTCAACTTGGCCCGGGCTTCCTTCACGGCATCCTTGGGGTAGAATTGCTCTTTGAGCTCCCTCTTGAATCCATCCCAAGTGGTGATGGGAGTGGACCCTCGGTTGACATCGTCGCACCTTCGACGCCACCAAACAAGAGCAATGTCTTTAAGAGAGAAGGAAGCCAGGTTTACCTTTTGTGCTTCATCGATGATGCCTACTGCTCCAAAGTAAGCTTCGAACTTCCAAAAGAAGTTATCTATCTCCCTCGCGTTCCTGGCCCCGTTGTAGGTTGGGGTTTGGAGCGCATTCACCTTTGGGGTGGTGGACACTTGACCTGATCCACCATTGCCTGCATTGGCCACCGCGGCCATGCATACTTTGAGTTGGGTTTCCAAGGCCTCAACCCTTGCCTTGTATGCCTCAATCTCGGATTTGCAAGCCATCATCTCGGCTTTGCAAGCTTGGAGTTCTCCATCCCGAAGAGCTCGGACCTCCTCATCGACATTGCTTGCTAAGGATTTCACCGCCTCTTGCACCTCTGCACGGAGCTCCTCCAAGTCCCCCGTGGACTCGAGCTCCTCGATGCGCTTCTCCATGTCATCCACCCTACCCGTGAGGTCCGACATGGAGTGGTTAATCTCCGCAAGCTTGTCATCTACAAGGATCGACAAGTCCTTGTTCTTATCCTTGCCCTTCTTTCCTCCTTGTTGAGGATTGCCAGCATCAGTGACACTTGAAGCCATGGATCTCCCAAACCGAAGCTCTGATACCAACTGTCACGGGTCGATAATTCACTCAAACTTAGACCCGTGCGGCCTAGCAAACTTTGCTTGTGATTCTTGCCTTGTTTGCTAGTAAGCCTTAAGGAAGCTTGACTTAGCCTTTGAGGAGCTAAGTAAGCACACTTCACACTCTAAGAAAGCTTTAGAGAGAGAAAGTAGAGAGAGAAGGAGTTTGGGAGAATGCTTTGTATTGCACTTGAATGCTTGCTTACAAATGAGCCCCCTTGGGGGTATTTATACACTACCACCTCCTCAATGGACGGTGGAGATCTAATTGATCCTACGGTTGATATTGTACATCCAGAATGTTCTATACAAATATCTAAGGTTCTACACAAGTGTGGAGTTGTGTGGAACCTTCTGGAACCTTGGAGGACCCTCTAGAACATACTCTAAGGAAATCCAGGGCATTCTAGAGTATTCTAGAGCGGTCCGTGACACATGGTAGGCCACTATCCTACCATCGAAAGTTGATAGGGCAGAAATTTGAATGATGCGTCGCCGGCGCAAAGGCCGTGCGATCCGTCGAGTTATCATGAATCATCAGAGCAGCGGGCAAAGCCCGCGTCGACCTTTTATCTAATAAATGCATCCCTTCCAGAAGTCGGGGTTTGTTGCACGTATTAGCTCTAGAATTACTACGGTTATCCGAGTAGCAGGTACCATCAAACAAACTATAACTGATTTAATGAGCCATTCGCAGTTTCACAGTCTGAATTAGTTCATACTTACACATGCATGGCTTAATCTTTGAGACAAGCATATGACTACTGGCAGGATCAACCAGGTAGCACCCTCGATGACGCCGGCGCGCATGAGCCGCCCCGGGCTAGCGGGGGGTCAACACGCGCACGACCGTCGTTCGTTTCCAGCGAAGAACGCTTGATGGGGCATCTTGCATCCACGGCGTGGAAGCAATGCCCGCACAGTGTTCTGCATCCCGAAGCACAGCCAGAGGCCATAGCCCAAGCCGCGTGCGCACGGCGACGCGACGCGGGTGGACGACGGCCCCAGCCCGAAGGGTCCACCCGACACCCCAAGGGGGCATCGAGCGAAAGATCATCTCGTTAGGGTCCAAGCTGCCTTCACGAGGCATGCAACGCAGGAAACCGTCATCTGTCCAGGGCTTGCCCGCCCCTGGATCATCCCCTGAAGAGGATCGTGCGTGGACGGTTCACCGCTCGAGCAGGGAGCCCGCCAACACAAACGAACCGAACGCAACTCACGCGCCCCCACGTGTCCCCGCCGAGATGCACCCCGCACGTCCGCTCGACTATGGCACATAGACGAACGGAAATAGCAAGGCGAAGCCCGACGAGCACCGCTGGACGCGAAGGGTAACCGTAGCCAACCGACATATTCGCACCGAGGGACTTGAGGAAGGAGGGGGCGGCAAATGGGGGGATGGGTTGTCAGGGTGCTCTGGAGTGGAGGGCTGTCAGGCTGCTTTCAAGTGGGTGTGAACACGGGGTTTTCGGGCGGATCTCGAAGGAAATCGGGTTGGATTTTGAGGAGGAAAGGTCACCCCCTCGGCACGACCACCGGCAAAATCCCGACGCAAAGGGCATTCCCCGCCCCGCGCAGGCCTCATGTCGCGCCCTCGGAAGTGCTCCTCGGGAAGGGCCTCCCACTCCGTTCGTGTACTTCGGCCTCACGGGCGCGAGGGGCTTACAAGCTCAAGCGTCTAGGCCCTCACTCACCGATCATCGGCTTCCACTACCGGAGCGATCAACCCCGCCGTCGTCACACGGATCGGCTCCTCGAGACAAGCCTTCGACCCCGTTCGTGTACTTCGGCCTCACGGGCGCGAGGGGCTTACAAGCTCAAGCGTCTAGGCCCTCACTCACCGATCGTCGGCTTCCACTACCGGGGCTTCCGGCCCATCCCGCATCGCCTCACCTGTCACCTCGCTTGCGACAGTCAGCCCGCACGTGGTAGGCAACACGCCTCCGCGTAAATCCCACAGCCAGCGCGTCCGCCTCGGGACGAGGGGAGGGTTGTCAGGGTGCTTTCAAGTGGAGTGGGGCGAGAGGGGGAAGTAAGCTGGGGGGGACAAGGGGTTTTCGGGAGGGGAAGGAAGGTGGTGTGAACAAGGGGTTTTCGGGGGGATCTCGAAGGAAATCGGGTTGGATTTTGAGGAGGGGAGGTGACCCCCCACCCCGCGGCACAACGGCATTCCCACCGGCATAATCCCGATGCAAAGGGCACTCCCCGCCCCGCGCAGGCCTCATGTCGCGCCCTAGGAAGTGCTCCTCGGGAAGGGCCTCCCACTCCGTTCGTGTACTTCGGCCTCACGGGCGCGAGGGGCTTACAAGCTCAAGCGTCTAGGCCCTCACTCACCGATCGTCGGCTTCCACCACCGGAGCGATCAACCCCGCCGTCGTCGCACGGATCGGCTCCTCAAGACAAGCCTTCCACCCCGTTCGTGGCAGTGCCTCACGGGCGCGAGGGGCTTACAAGCTCAAGCGTCTAGGCCCTCACTCACCGATCACAGGCTTCTCACAACCGGGGCGTCCAGCCCATCCCGCGTCGCCTCTCCTGTCACCGCGCTTGCGACGGTCAGCCCGCACGTGGAAGGCAACACGCCTCCGCGCAAATCCCACAGCCAGTGCGTCCGCCGTCCGCCCCGGGACGGGGGGAGGTGGGTCGTCAAGCAACAGAAAGGCAATGTCAAGGAGCAAGGGGCCATGTCAAGAAACAAGGGACGAGGGGCGCAACGGCATCCCCACCGGCAAAATCCCGATGCGAAGGGCACTCCCCGCCCCGCGCAGGCCTCAGGTCGCGCCCTTGGAAGTGCTCCTCGGGAAGGGCCTCCCACTCCGTTCGTGTACTTCGGCCTCACGGGCGCGAGGGGCTTACAAGCTCAAGCGTCTAGGCCCTCACTCACCGATCGTCGGCTTCCACCACCGGAGCGATCAACCCCGCCGTCGTCGCACGGATCGGCTCCTCAAGACAAGCCTTCCACCCCGTTCGTGGCAGTGCCTCACGGGCGCGAGGGGCTTACAAGCTCAAGCGTCTAGGCCCTCACTCACCGATCACAGGCTTCTCACAACCGGGGCGTCCAGCCCATCCCGCGTCGCCTCTCCTGTCACCGCGCTTGCGACGGTCAGCCCGCACGTGGAAGGCAACACGCCCCCGCTTAAATCCCACAAGCCAGTGCGTCCGCCGTCCGCCCCCAGGACGGGGCATGTCGAGCAACAGAAATGATGTCAGGGAGCAAGGGGGCCGGGTCAAGAAAGAAGGGACGGTGGGCCGCGGGAATTCACCGACAATCACCCCTGCCCACGTGGGGGTGATCACCGTTCTCGGGTGAGGGGGGGCAAGGCCCCCACCCGTGATGGCATCCTAGAAGCCTAGGGAATGCCACCGAAGACGGGCGTCAGGAGCACCACCGGTGCCTCGGAAGGTAGGAACTAGCATAGCAACGATTCCCGCACTCCATCGATCGATATCCAACAATTTTCATGCTAGTCACGCTTCCCGAGGCAAAACCCGACCCCCGGGGTGGTCCCTCATCCGCCCGCCAAGGTTCGGTGCAAGGAAGCCATGGCAACAAGGCCTTTGACATCATGCCATGCCATGCCATGCATGGGCGATGGCTGCCGCTGACCCTGCTGCTGCCCCAGCTGCTTGCCAAGCACCTCCCCTATAAAGAGCTCTTATAACTCTACTGGCTCTGCCCCCAGTAGACATCAACTGTGACGAAAAATCATACTGGGGTTTTTTGAAGATTAGAATGTTTCAGCAGCAACCAATGGTACCATTGGAAAGATCATGATGTGAAATTACTAAAAAATATTTTTTCGGAATTTTTCGGACACCCGAGCTATTTTTTATGATTTTTTAAAGTCGAAAACGAAAAAAAATCCTAAAAATCGGAGAAAAATCAGAAAAATGCGGGACAAAGCTTGTAAATCCTCTAAAAATCGTGGGGAAGGGGTGGACAAAATTTGGGGAAAAACGCACGACAAAAATACGGGGATTTTTTCTCGGGACGGCTTTCGGGCGTTCGCGGGGCTGCGGCCAGCGTTCAGGGCCCTGCGGCCAGCGTCCAGGGGCTGCGCCCAGCGTCCAGGGGCTGCGCCCAGCGTCCAGGACAAGCGGCCAGCGTTCACAGGCTGCGGCCAGCGTTCAGGAGCTGCGGCCAGCGTTCACAGGGCTGCGGCCAGCGTCCAGGACAAGCGGCCAGCGTTCACAGGGCTGCGGCCAGCGTTCACAGCCTGCGGCCAGCGTCCAGGACAAGCGGCCAGCGTTCACAGGGCTGCGGCCAGCGTTCACAGCCTGCGGCCAGCGTCCAGGACAAGCGGCCAGCGTTCACAGGGCTGCGGCCAGCGTTCACAGCCTGCGGCCAGCGTCCAGGACAAGCGGCCAGCGTTCACAGGGCTGCGGCCAGCGTTCACAGCCTGCGGCCAGCGTTCAGCCTGCGGCCAGCGTCCAGGACAAGCGGCCAGCGTTCACAGGGCTGCGGCCAGCGTTCACAGCCTCAGCGTTCCCAGCCTGCGGCCCGTCCAGGACAAGCGGCCAGCGTTCACAGGCTGCGGCCAGCGTCCAGGACAAGCGGCCAGCGTTCACAGGGCTGCGGCCAGCGTTCACAGCCTGCGGCCAGCATCCAGCACCCCCCGGCAGCCCCCGGCACCCAGCGACAGCATGCCCGGACGCTGCCCGGCATGCATGGATGCTGCCGTGGGCGTCCGGCAGCGTGCGTGGACGCTCTCGGGGGCATGCCCCGGGGCCGACCCTCGGGACCCGGGGGGCACGCCCCGGGCCCCCCGGGGCCGGTCCTCGGGACCCGGGGGCATGCCTCGGCCATGCACCGGGGCCGTTGTGGGGGCCTTCCTCGGGACTCAGGGGCATGCCTTGGGCATGCACCGGGGCCGTTTCGGGGCGATGTGCGGGACGCGGGGCCATGCACCGGGGCCGTTCTGAGGGCGTTCCCCGGGACTCGGGGCCATGCCTTGGCCGCGCCCCGGGGCCGTTCCGGGGCGACGTGCGGGACTCGGGGCCATGCCTTGGGCATGCACCGGGGCGTTCCTCGGGACTCGGGGGCACGCCCCGGGGCGAGGTGCGGGACTCGGGGGCATGCCGTGGCCATGCACCGGGGCCGTTCCGGGGGCCTTCCTCGGGACCCGGGGGGCACGCCTTGGGCATGGACCGGGGCCGATCCTCGGGACGCGGGGGCACGCCTTGGGCATGCACCGGGGCCGTTTGGGGGCGTTCCTCGGGACCCGGGGGCACGGCCCGGGGCGATGTGCGGGACTCGGGGGCATGCCTTGGCCTTGCCACGGGGCGATGGGCGGGACTCGGGGGGCATGCCTTGGCCTTGCTTCGGGGGCGTTCTAGAGGCGATGCACGGGGGCATGCCCCGGGGCCGATGTGCGGGACGCGGGGGCAGGCCTCGGCCGTGCACGGGGCCGCTCCCCGGGACTCGGGGGCATGCCTTGGCATCGACGTTCGGGACTTGGGGCACCAATATGGGGGCACGCGGCACGCCACGGGGCCTAGCTCTCGACCCTTCCTTCGCCCAGTCCGCCCAAGGTCCGCTCAAGTCCGTCAAGTCCGTCAAGTCCGCCCCCGCGCCCCTGCGTCCCTGCGCCCTGCGCCCTGTCAAAGATTATAATGCGCGCGGGGGGGTCACGGGGCCGGGGCGGGGTGTCACTCACCGTCGTTCATCCTGCTCGGGTCGCGGACGGGGCGGGGCCGCTAGCTCAATCACCTTCCCCCTAAAGAGCACAACGAGCTTTGTGGCCGTGCCCGGAGTGGACATCACCGTGCCGATTTTTCATACTCCGCCCGGGCCATTCCCCCTAAAGAGCACAACGAGCTTTCGTGGCCCGTGCCCGGAGTGGACATCAACCGTGCCGATTTTTCATACTCCGCCCGGGCCATCCCCCTAGAGAGCTTCCGGAGGTTTGGTGGCCGTGCCCGGAGTGGACATCAACCGTGCCGATTTTTCATACTCAGCTGGGACAGGTCACGGCCTGCGGCCAGCGTTCACAGGCCACGGCCCGC
>JAKOGI010003477.1:0-52527 GCA_029747015.1 Carnegiea gigantea | reverse complement strand
CTATGACTAAAAGATTTAACCAACTAAATGTTAATGTTGTAAGCTCTAGTGGCCCATACCCTTGTGAGATTTGTGGTTCAATTGAGCATATATCTTTGCACAGTCCAGTTGGGAGTCCTTTTTCCTAAGGCCCGATGCGGTTAATTATGTTCAAATTTTTAACGCAAGACCGACCAATGACCCTTACTCTAATACCTATCATCCAAGTTGGAAGAATCACCCGAATCTCTCTTATAGGTCGAATCCAAATCCTGTGAATATGCCCCCTATGAATGCTAGAATATCACCTGGATTTCAAAGACCCACATTCCCTTCTCAGATGCCCCAAAAGTCAAATTTAGAGTTAATGATGGAAAACATGCTTATGGCACAACAGAAACAAGATGAGTACACAAAACAATTAGCCTCCAAGGTTGATGTGCTTACAACTCATAATAGTATGTTAGAGGCCCAGATTGCCCAGAAAGCTGCTTTTTCATCTACACCCCCAGATAGACATCCTGATAAGCCTGAACCCAACCCTCGTGAGCATTGTAACTGTGTCACCACGAAAGAGGAGGAAGAGGACTTTACTAACTCTAAGGAAGTACCAAAGGAAGAGGGTATAGAGATAACTATGGCTGGTAGTAAGTAGAGCAACTATGGTGGCAAGATTGCCTCATTTGCAGAAAATAACTCTATCCAGATACCCACCATTTTTCCCCATAAGCTTCCTGACCCAAGTAGTTTTTCTATCCCATGTTTTGTAGGAAAGGTAGAGATTGAAAGAGGGCTATGTGATTTAGGTGCAAGAGTTAGCATCATACCTTACTCTTTTTTTCATAAGCTGCACCGAGGACCATTACTGGCCGCTCCCTTTTCACTACAGATAGCTGATGCCTCTATAACACAGCCCATAGGCAGGTTGGAAGATGTGCTTGTCAATATAGGAGATATTTGGGTGTTAGAAGACTTTATTATAGTCGATGTGCCTGAAACTGATGATGCCAAAATTATCTTAGGTAGGCCCATCTTGGCGACAGCTGGTTGCCATATTTATGTAAGAGAGGGCTGTATTTCTTTTGAGGTAGAGGGGAGGTTTGATGTGTTTAGTCATAGGAAGGAGGATGCGGTTTCTCCGTATTTTTCTATATTGGATGCATTACCTCTTTCCCCTGAATGTGATATGGAGGATGTCTTGTATGCTGAAGATCCTCCTAGTTCTGAATGGATTTCATATGATGACCTTGACTAAGGGTATGTTAAGGTGGAGTTTTCTGCTCCTATGCCACCTAACAAACTTGAGGTTAAGGCCCCTATCTCTAATGATTCCTTGCTAAGTGAGTATTATAGGTTTACTCGATTTGTTCACTCTACGCCCCCTTTAGAAGATTTCGATGCCGATTTTGATGTAAGGGTTGAGCAAGTAGATGTTAGCCCATCTGATGTGCAAGAGAGCGGTTTGTTTTGTATGCAGATAGTGCATTGTGGCACCAAGTTATGAAAACAAAGGACCTGCAGCCAGAATTGCTAAGATGGTACCTTCAACTACAGAAGTTCGATTTTGTGGTTCGTGATAAAGGTGATCTGGACCAAGCCTAGAACAAGGGTCAAGCACTTAACCTTAAAAGAGCGCTTCTTGGGAGCTAACCCAAGCTTTCTTTCTCTTTCCTTTTTATAGTTTTGATTTTTAAAATTTCTTTTTAGTTGTTACCTAAAAAAAAAATTAAAAAAAGGAAGAAAGAATCAATATATATATATATATATATATATATATATATATATATATATATATATATATATATATATATATATATATATATATATATATATATATATATATATGTATATATATATATATATATATATATATATATATATATATATATATATATATATATATAAAATGTTGGCACCACCGTCAAGAACACCAGCAATACGACTGTGGGTGCCAACCCATAAAAAAATAGAAAAAAGTGAGTACCAGTAGACACTACGGACCGGCTATGATGAGCCCCACAGTTCTTGGTTGGCTGCTACGGGTTGCAGTCTAGGTTTTTGACTGCGGTGCCTATTCTCTTCCCCCTCATTTCTTCTTCAACCTTCGACACTTTCTCTCTCTTCCTCCATTCTCTCTCTCTAAAACCTTCATAACCAATACCTTCAATCTCCTTTAAATCTTCTCCATTTTTCTTCATTTTCACACCAAATTCCCTCTTTTCATTTAATCTCCCCATTTCATCCACAAATTTCATCTCTTTTCTTCTTCTTCTTCAAAATTCATCTCAACTCCCATTCATTCACCATACCCAACCTTTTCTCTATCTAATTCTTCTTATTTTTAGTTATTTTCTTCAATTTTCTAAGTTTTTATTCGTACTTTTAGTTTTAGTTTTGTTTTTGGTTAAGTTTTTGTAGCTATGGCACCCAACAAAAGGTAGAGGAGCACCAAAGAGGTTGGTTCATCAAATCAAGCACCACCCTAACCTCAAAGGACATCTAAAACGTCAACCAATGCACATCCTAGGGGTAACGTTCTTCACCCTCTTGGTTTAACTCATCCTGATCATATTGCTAGGTATAATTGTTTGAATGAATGTGTAGTAGTAGCAACTAGATACTATGATGTGGATTTGTTAGCCCGATTGGGACGGTTGGATGATATTCGTTGGTTGTTTGTTAGAGGTGGTATGAGCCACTTTTTAGAACTTAAAGAGCATACATATAGGGACCTGACTTTAGAATTTCTAAGTACACTCCATGTCGAGGTCACTAGAGGACCTCAATGTCAAGCTGGATATATATCATTTTATTTGTAGGGACAGTTGTATGAACTGAACTTAGGTACCTTAAACAGTATTTTTGGTTTTCCCCTTAGTATGGATGTATGACTACCGTCAAGTCCCCCGCGAATTCAACCTGAATGCATTTTGGGGTGAACTTTCGGGGAGTGTTAGGTACAGTATCTGTTTATCGAAATGCACACATATTACAAACCCCTGCATTAGAGTAGCTGAGCGTATCCTTGCTTATTCTTTGTTTTCCCGAGATGATAGTTTGAATGTCCCGAGACTTTCTGAGTTGTACTTTCTATCCTGTATGCTAGATGGTGTCCAACTTGATCCTGGTTCATTCTTAGCTAGGCAATTACATAGTGCTGCTGTTAGCACTATAGGTAGGATAGTCATAGGTGGAATAATAACTACTATTGCTAGAATCTTGGGTGTTGAGCCCAATCCCGAGGACAGAGTTTCTGGGTCTAAGCAGCTTAATCAAACTGCTTTTGAGGTTATGAACTTTTGCAAAGTTGAGGTTAGCCGTTTGTGCGCTCTTACCGCGTCCCAATGTCGATCGTACTAGTTTGCATCACTCGAGTCAAGCAGGCCCTAGTTCTTCCTCTCAACTGCCCCCATCTGACTATTTTGATATCCAAGACACCCTTAGGTCCATTAAGAGGAGAAAGTTTACCTCTGCACCTTTGTAGCTTTAGAGAGCGCCGCTCTTCGGGACTTTGTCCAAGAGCTCAACGATGAGCTTCGTGGGTTGCTTGCCTCCTAGACCCAATATTCCGAGACTATAGGGCATGTCTAAAGCCCTAGCAAGATTGGCATATCTCATATGGACAACCACCCCATCCTCCTCCACCTCCTCCTCTCTGATTCTGATTTCTACTTTCCCCTTCCTCTTTTATTTTGATGTGCCCACATTGAGGGCAATGTGTGATTCTAGCATGGGGGAGTGAGTAAGTTAGTTATTACATTTAGCGTCTGATGCCTATTTTTGTGTGTTTATTTGTTTTTGCTTTCTACATGTTTTCAGTGGTAGCTTTTGTAATTTTTATTTTGGTTTTTTTTTAGTAGTGCATTTAGTTTTCTTCTAGGTTGCATTTTAGTTTCTTTCTTTTGATTAGTCTCTTTTGCGTTTTAGTTTGCATTATTTGTAGGAGCGTGCATGCATTCTAGGAAAAAAAAAAATCCTTCGTTGATGATCTTTATAGATTTGGTAGCTTTCTTTGGTTTGTTTGATCCTTTGATTCGCCCAAATTGTGCATAAAAGTTTGTGAATGAATTTTCGAGCTGAATTCCATGTTTTGACCATATGTTAAATGTGAATTGATTTTCCCCATAAGTCTTTACATGAAATTTTGGCATGTGTTTGCTTGTCAACTAGTTTTGACTGTGGTAGGTGTCCCATGACACTTTAAGCCTTTAGAGACTGCTCATCATTAGTAGTCTCATATTTTCTTTCCTGTGTGACTCTTCCTTGACATCATTTCTCTAGAGCTTGTCTTGATTCTCATTCAACACCATATTTCGCAAATGTATTTAGGCAATATGATTGAGGTATTTTTCTTTCTTTGATTTATTTGAAACCCACGGCCAAATAGCCACCTTTGTTGTGTATTTTATCCTTTGTTAGCCCCTTTGAGCCTATAACCATGTTTCCTGATTTAAACCTCCTACTTTTAGCACATGGCCAAATACTTGTCTTACCCTTAAGCCAAGGCTACATGAGCGTTACATCCTTTTGCATCAAGTTTGAAAGGGCATTAGCAAGGTGGATTGTTATCCTTTTTAGTGAATTTTGGCTGTTTGGTGCAAGGGATGCAAACATTTGATAAATGTCTGCTTTATTATGTAAAGTTTAGAGAAGAGTTTGATTTTAAAGTTCGTAATGGAATTCCCTTGGCCTTTCCTCTTTGGGGAAAAAAAAGAAATCAACACAAATAAAAAACAAAAACAAAAACAAAACACAAAAAGAAGGGGAAAAAAAGGAAGAAAAGAAAGCGGAAAAAAATATTTTCGAAGCAAGTGATTAGCCTTGGTGGGAATGTAAGATATTTGTGATTTTCGACTCTATCTCTTTTCATTTTGGGATTTATTTTGTTGATGAGTTAATATGGTTCGAGAAGGATGTAGTATGACGCATCGGAATTGTTTGAGCTCTTAGTCTATAGCTTTTAGCTCCTCATTTCCAAAAACATTTGTTGCCCTCTTACCTTTGCCCTAAGCCCCATTACATCCCTATGAAAGTTCTCATGATTGTTTAGTGTATTTGCATTTTAGTGGTGGCGAATTTGAGAATCTTGTCAAGCCTATGGTAGATTTTGCCAAAGGAATGAGAATTGAGATAACGCTCATATATATACATTGTCAAACACATGAGTGGTGAGTGCTACATAACTATAGTGAGGTTCTATCGGCCTTGCCAGTCTTACTCGTTTTACATGCTTGAATGACTGTATTTGACAATTTGGAGGATGATTGGTTCAAATTTTGCATTATGGTCTATAAAATGATTTTAAAATTTCATTCCGTATTATGTTTGTTAATAATGTTTTTGCATCTTTTTGGACTACCTTTGGATCATCCTTGTCAATTGAATGTTATCTATGTCTATCTTGAGGAGGCTACGTTAATCTTTAAACCTTGCATTGCTTGAGGACAAGCAACAGTTCAAGCATGGGGGAGTTTGATAAGTGCTTTATATATACACCTTTTTAGGGCTATTTTGCCTCGTTTTTTGGAGAATTGTGTGCTTAATGATGTTATTTACTCTACTATTCTCGATTTATGCTTGGGTGTAGTTGTTTTATGTGTTTTGCTGGATTTTTAGCCTTTTTACCCAACATTTGCGCTTCAATGGCTGTGTTTTGACCTCCCCCACAGTCATCCATGAGTTGCCACGACTATAGAGCAAAGAAAGTGAAAATTTTCAGATCCAACACAGACTACGGTCAGCCCGTGATGGGGTCCATGGACCGTGGTGTGCCTGTAACGGTTGCCTATTCGTTTTCCCCGGCGATGTAGCTGAGATCAATCAAAGTTCTCTATAAACAGAGACGTTTTGCAGCGTTCCAGCATATACTCACCATTAGATTAGTTTGTTTTCTCTCTAATTTTGTTCTTTGTTTAGTTTTAAGTAGGTTTTTAGTGAGAGAGTTTTGATTCTGAGGCAGTTCCAAGCCCTTGGTGAAGGCCATCTCAGTCGAGTCCCTTCTGCTTAAGATTTTGCTGACTTTTTGGTTAGTTTATCTTTAATCATGTCTAGTAGTTTTCTTAGTGTAGGAATTTAGTAGCTTTTGGAATTATTATTGGATCATGTTTTAATCTATACAATTGCGCTTATTTTCATGATTGGTTTGATTTCGTTCTATCAAGTGTTATTCATGTCGTGAGTTGATTTTTGGCCAAAATTTACTTACACATTTGAAACAACTGAGTGAACATTCGAAAGACGACATTTAGTTGTCGGACTGCTTGATTAGACATAGCATAACTTCATCTCGAAAGAGAGATTTATATGTTAGAAGGGCTAGTAAGTAATCGAAAATATTAAATTTGGATTAGGTCAAATCAGTTTGAAAGAACGAGGTTTGCTTAGTTTAGGCAAATTTGATTGATTTCGTAAGAATAGATCAAGTTTCTTAACAAGATTACAATTCTTCGGAATTAACCAATTAGAGAATAGCACATGTTCATTCATTTTGATCCAATTCTCTTCCATAACTGTGAAAATTCCTAGACGTTCTTCTCTTATTGATTTAGACAGGTTTATTTATAGTAGTTAATCGAATTCACTTAAAATTGAGTTTTACTTAGCATATTCTGACAAGACTAGGCTCGATAGATTACTTTAGTCCCTGAGGAATGATATCTTTATCAATACTACAAACAACAGTGCGCTTGCGGTAGTGTTGATGAAGTTTTTGGTGGCGATGTCGGAGACTAAATTGTTAACTATTGAGAATTGTCTTAAGAACATGACTAAGCATTTTTATTGTTTTGCTTTATTTCATTTTCTTGTTATATTTCTTTTTCCTGTTTAATTACGCTTATAGTGTTGGTGAAAGTGCTTGCAAAAATTTTTCCTAGTTCATGCGAAGTTGGATTTTGTACGAGCCCGATCCAAGAATTGAGAGGACTTTTCACTTGAGGAGGAAAAAGTAAAGGATCAAAGAACAAAGGCACGAAGCAAGAAGGAATTCAAGCATGATGGGTGAAGAAAGAAGGACCCTTCATAATTTCGTTACTCCCGAGTCCAAGGGATAGCCTCAAGCATAGCTCGGCCTACTGTGGATGCCAACAACTTCGAGTTCAAGCCAGCACTTATTTCCATGGTACAGCAATCTCAATTCGGCGGAGCTCCTTTGGAAGACCCGAACCTACAACCCTCGGTTTTCTTAAAGGTGTGCGATATGCTAAAGTTAAACAGAGTCTCCAGTGATGCGATTCGCCTGCGCTTATTCCCTTTCTCATTAACGGATAAAGTGAAGGCTTGGTTGTACTCTTGGCTGTCTGGTTACATAATAACTTGGGACGAGTTAACAAGAGCTTTCCTCGCTAAATTCTTCTCTCCAAGCAAGACAGCAAGCCTGAGAAATCAAATTATCAACTTTGTGCAAAAAGAGGATGAGACGCTCTACAAAGCCTGGGAGCATTTTAAAGATTTACTGCTTTTGTGCCCCCATTATGATCTTCAGCGCTGGATGATTATCGACGCATTTTACAATGGTGTGACCCAAACTGTGAGGTCCACTATTGATGCGGTGGCAGGAGGACTTTAATGAGCAAGATCGAGGATGAAGCCTGTAATCTTTTTAAGGAGATGGCGCCTAATAACTTTCAATGGTCATCTGAACGAGCCCAACCCAGGTGGGTTGGAGGTAAGCTTGAAGTTGATGCTTTTACTTTACTTTCTGCTACAGTAAATGCTAAGACTAAAAGACTTGACCAACTAAATGTTAATGTTGTAAACTCTAGTGCCCCATCCCCTTGTGAGATTTGTGGTTCAATTGAGCATATTGTCCAATTCGGAGTCCTTTTTCCCAGGGTCCCGATGAAGTTAATTAGGTTCAAAATTTCAACACAAGACCGACTAATGACCCTTACTCTAATACCTATAATCTAGGTTGGAAGAATCACCTGAATCTCGCTTATAGGTTGAATCAAAACCCTGTGAATATCCCCCTATGAATGCTAGAATACCCCCTGGTTTTCAAAGACCCCCATTCCCTTCTCAAATGCCTCAAAAGTCAAATTTAGAGTTAATGATGGAAAACGTGCTTATGGCACAATAGAAACAAGATGAGTACATAAAGCAATTGGCCTCCACGGTTGATGTGCTTACAACTCATAATAGGATGTTAGAGACCCAGATTGCTCAGAAAGCTGCTTTTTCATCTGCACCCGCAGATAGACTTCGCAGTAACCTTGAACCCAACCCTCGTGAGCATTGTAACTATGTCACCATGAAAGAGGATGAAGAGGACTTAACTGACTCTGAGGAAGTACCAAAGAAAGAGGGTAGAGAGATAACTATGGTTGGTAGTAAGGAGAGCAACTATGGCGGGAAGACTGCCTCATTTATGGAAAATGACTCTATTCATATCCCCATCATTTTTTCCCCTAAGCTTCCTGACTCAGGTAGTTTTTCTATCCCATGTGTTGTAGGAAAGGTAGAGATAGAAACAGGGCTATGTGATTTAGGTACAAGTGTTAGCATAATGCATTACTCTTTGTTTCATAAGCTGCACCGAGGACCGTTACTAGCCGCTCCCTTTTCACTACAGTTGGCTGATGGTTCTGTAACACAGCCTATAGGTACTTTGGAAGATGTACCTGTCAATATTGATGATATTTGGGTGTTAGAAGACTTTATTGTAGTCGATATGCCTGAAACTGATGATGCCCAAATTATCTTAGGTAGGCTCATTTTGGCGGCAGCTGGTTGCCATATAGATGTAAGAGAGGGTCGTATTTCTTTTGAGGTAGAAGGGAGGTTTGCTGTGTTTAGTCAGAGGAAGGAGGATTCGGTATCTCCTCATTCTTCTATATTAGATGCATTACCCCTTTCCCCTGAATGTGATATGGAGGATGTCTTGTATGCTGAAGATCCTGGTTCTAAATGGATTTCATATGAGGACCGTAACCAAGGGTATGTTAAGGTGAAGTTTTCTACTCCTATGCCACCTAACAAACCCGAGGTTGAGCCCCCTGTCTCTAATGATTCCTCGCTAAGTGAGTATTGCAGGTTTGATCGAGTTGTTCACTTTATGCCCCCTTTAGAAGGTTTCGATGCTGATTTTAATGTAGGGGTTGAGCAAGTAGATGTTAGCTTATCTGATGGGCTAAGAGAGCGGTTTATTTTGTATGCGAATGTTGTGTTGTGGCACCAAGCTATGAAAACAAAGGACCCGCAGCCATAATTGCTAAGATAGTACCTTCAACTGCAGAAGTTCGATTTTGTGGTTCGTGATAAAGGTGATCCGAGCCAAGCCTAGAACAAGGGTCACGCTCTTGACCTTAAAAGAGCGCTTCTTGTGAGACAACCTAAGTTTTCTTTCTCTTTCCTTTTTATGGTTTTGAATTTTGAAATTTCATTTTAGTTTTTACCCAAAAAAACAAAAGAGGAAGGAAGAACAAATATATATATATATATATATATATATATATATATATATATATCAATAAAATGTTGGCACCACCGTCAAGAACACCAACAATACGACCATGGGCACCAGCCCTAAAAACAAAGTAGAAAAAAATAAGTAGCAGCAGACACCACGGACCAGCCGTGCTGAGCCCCGCGGTCCGTTGTTGGCTGCTACGGGCCGCGGTCTAGGTTTTTGACCGCGGTGCCTATTCCCCTCCCCCTCATTTCTTCTTCAACCTTTGACACTTTCTCTCTTTTCCTTCATTCTCTCTCTCTAAAACCTTCATAACAGATACTTTCAATCTCCCTCAAATCTTCTCCATTTTTCTTCAGTTTCCCACCAAATTTCCTCTTTTCACCTAATCTCCCTATTTCAGCCACAAATTTCATCTCTTTTCTTCTTCTTCTTCAAAATTCATCTCACCCTCCATTCATTCACCATACCCAACCTTTTCTCTCTCTAATTCTTCTCATTTTTAGTTATTTTCTTCAATTTTCTAAGTTTTTATTCTTACTTTTAGTTTTAGGTTTGTTTTTGGTTAAGTTTTTATAGCCATGGCACCCAACAAAAGGCAAAGGAGCACCAAGGAGGTTGGTTCATCAAGTCAAGCACCACCCTGACCTAAAAGGACATCAAAAACGTCAACCAATGCGCGTGCTAGGGGTAACGTCCTTCACCCTCTTGGTTTAACTCATCTTGATCATATTGCTAGGTATAATTGTTCGAATGAACGTGTAGTAGTAGCAACTAGATACTATAATGCAGATTTGTTAGCCCGATTGGGACTGTTGGATGATATTTGTTGGTTGTTTGCTAGAGGTGGTATGAGCTACTTTTTAGAACTTAAAGGGCATACATATAAGGACTTGACTTTAGAATTTCTAAGTGCACTCTATGTTAAGGTCACTAGAGGACCTCAATGAAAAGCTGCACATATATCATTTTATTTGCAGGGATAGTTGTATGAACTGAACTTAGGTACCTTCAACAGTATTTTTGGTTTTCCCCCTAGTATGGATGTATCACAACTCCAAGTCCCCCGCGAATTCAACCCGAATACATTTTGAGGTGAACTTTTGGGGAGTGTCAGGTATAGTACCAGTTTATCGAAATGCATGCATATTACGAACCCCTACATTAGAGTAGCTCAACGTATCCTTGCTTGTTCTTTGTTTCCCCAGGACGATAGTCTGAATATCTCGAGACTTTCTGAGTTGTACTTTCTATCCTGTATGCGAGATGGTGTCTAACTTGATCCTGGTTCATTCTTAGCCAGGCAATTACATAGTGCTGCTGTTAGCACTAAAGGTAGGATAGTCATAGGTGGAATAATAACTACTATTGCTAGATTCTTGAGTATTGAGCCCAATCCCGAGGACAGAGTTTCTGGGTCTGAGTGGCTTGACCAAGTTGTTTTTGAGGTTATGAACTTTTGCAAAGTTGAGGCTGGCTATTTGTGGGCTCTTGCCGCTTTTCAATGCCGACTACTTTGCATCACCGAGTAAGCTTTACTGGGTGCCCGGTGATGATGAGGTTGTTCGACCCGTACCCCACCAAGCTACCCCTCACTCTATCAAGCAGGCCCTAGTTCTTCCTCTCAACCGTTCAGACCTGACTATTCTGATATCCAAGACACCCTTAGGTCCATTAAGAGGAGAAAGTTCACCTCTGCACCTTTGTAGCTTTAGAGAGCGCCGCTCTTCGGGACTTTGTCCAAGAGCGCAACGATGAGCTTCGTGGGTTGCTTGCCTCCTAGACCCAATATTCCAAGACTATAGGGTATGTCTAAAGCCCTAGCAAGATTAGCATATCTCATATGGATAACCACCCCATCTTCCTCCACCTCCTCCTCTCTGATTCTGATTTCTGCTCTCCCCTTCCCCTTTTATTTTGATGTGCCCACGTTGAGGGCAATGCGTGATTCAAGCATGGGGGAGTGAGTAAGTTAGTTATTACATTTGGCGTCTAATGCCTGTTTTTGTGTGTTTGTTTGTTTTTGCTTTGTACATGTTTTTAGTGGTAGCTTTTGTAATTTTTGTTTTGGTTTTGTTTTAGTAGTGCATTTAGCTTTCTTCTAGGTTGCATTTTAGTTTCTTTCTTTTGATTAGTCTCTTTTGCATTTTAGTTTATATTTTTTGTAGGAGCATGCATGCATTTTGGGGGGAAAAAAAAATCCTTCGATGATGATCTTTATAGATTTGAGGTTTCTTCGGTTAGTTTGATCCTTTGATTCGCTCGAATTGTGCATAAAAGTTTGTGAATGAATTTTTGGACTAAATTCCATGTTTTGACCATATGTTAAATGCGAATTGATTTTCCCCATAAGTCTTTATATGAAATTCTAGCATGTGTTTGCTTGTGAGCTAGTTTTGACTGTGGTAGATGTCCCGTGACACTTTGAGCCTTTAGAGACTGTTCATCATTAGTAGTCTCATATTTCCTTTCCTGTGTGACTCTTCCTTGACATCATTTCTCTAGAACTTGTCTTGATTCTCATTCAAGACCACATTTCACATATGCATTTAGGCAATATGATTGAGGCATTTTTCTTTGTTTGATTTATTTGAAACCCACAACCAAATGGCCACCCTTGTTGTGTATTTTATCTTTTGTTAGCCCCTTGAGCCTATAACCATTTTTCCTGATTTAAACCTCCTACTATTAGCACATGGCCAAATACTTGTCTTACCCTTAAGCCAAGGCTGGAGAAGCGTTATATTCTTTTGCATCAAGTTTGAAAGGGCATTAGCAAGGTGGATTGTTATCCATTTTAGTGAACTTTGGCTGTTTAGTGCAAGGGATGCAAACATTTGATAAATGTCTACTTTATTATGTAAAGTTTAGAGAAGAGTTTGATTTTAAAGTTCCTTATGGAATTCCCTTGGCCTTTCCTCTTTTGGAAAAAAAAAAGAAATCAACACAAACAAAAAAAAAATAAAAACAAAAACATAAAAAGAAGGAAAAAAAAGGAAGAAAAGAAAGCGAAAAAAAATATTTTCGAAGAAAGTGATTAGCCTTGATGGGAATGTAAGATATTTGTGATTTTCGACTCTATCTCTTTTCATTTTGGGATTTATTTTGTTGATGAGTTAATATTGTTCGAGAAGGATGTAGTATGATGCATCCGAATTGTTTAAGCTCTTAGTCTATGGCTTGTAGCTCCTCATTTCCAAAGACATTTGTTCCGCTCTTACCTTTACCCTAAGCCCCGTTACATCCCTTTGAAAGTCCTCATGATTGTTTAGTGTATTTGCATTTTAGTGGTGGAAAATTTGAGAATCTTGTCAAGCATATGGTAGATTTGGGTCAAAGGAATGAGAATTTAGAGAACCCTCACATATATACAGTGTCAAACACATGAGTGGTGAGTGCCACATAAATATAGTGAGGTTCTACCAGCGTTGCTAGTCTTACTCGTTTCATACGCTTGAATGATTGTATTTGATAATTTAGAGGACGATTTGTTCAAATTTTGCATTATGGTCTATAAAACGATTTTGAAATTTCATTCCGTCTTTTATTTGCTAATAATGTTTTTGCATCTTTTTGGGCTACCTTTGGATCATCTTTGTCAATTGAATGTTATATATGTCTATCCTAAGGAGGCTATGTATATCTTTAAACCTTACATGGCTTGAGGATAAGCAATAGTTCAAGCATGGGGGAGTTTGATAAGTGCTTTATATATACACCTTTTTAGGGCTATTTTGCCTCGTTTTTAGAAGAATTGTGTGCCTAATGATGTTATTTACTCTCATATTCTCGATTTATGCTTGGGTGTAGTTGTTTTATATATTTTGCAGGATTTTTAGTCTTTTTACCTAGCATTTTCCCTTCAATGGCTGTGTTTTGACCTCCCCCACGGTTATCCATGCGTTTCCACGACTGTAGAGCAAAGAAAGAGCAAATTTTCAGATCCAGCACAGACCACGGCCAGCCTGTGGTGGCGCCCATAGACTGTGGTGTGCCTGTAACTATTGCCTCTTCATTTTCTCTTGGCTGTGTGGATGAGATCAATTGAAGTTCTCTATAAATAGAGACGTTCTACAGCATTCCAGCATATACTCACCACACTCAACTCATTAGCAATAGCAAGTAGGGTAGTTTAGTTAGAGTAGTTTGTTTTCTCTCTAATTTTGTTCTTAGTTTAGTTTTGAGTGAGAGAGTTTTGATTCTGAGGCGGTTCCAAGCCCTTGGTGAAGGCCATCTCAGTCGAGTCCCTTCCGCTCAAGATTTCGCTAATCTTTTTGGTTAGTTTATCTTTAATCATCTCTGAGTAGTTTTCTTAGTCTAGGAACTTAGTAGCTTTTGGAATTGTTATTGGATCATATTTTAATCTATTTGTGCTTATTTTCATGATTGGTTTGATTTCGTTCTATCAAGTGTTATTCATGTTGTAAGTTGATTTTTAGCCAAAATTGACTTGCACATTTGAAACAATCGAGTGAACATTCGAAAGATGACATTTGGTTGTTGGACTGCTTGATTAGACATAGCATACCTTCATCTCAAAAGAGAGATTTATATGTTAGGAGGGATACTAAGTAATTGAAAATATTAAACTTGGATTAAGTCAAATCAGTTTGAAAGAACGAAGTTTGCTTAGTTTAGGCAAATTTGATTGATTTCGAAAGAATAGATCAAGTTTCTTGACAAGATTACAATTCCTCGGAATTAACCAATTAGAGAATAGCACATGTTTATTCATTTTGATCTAATTCTCTTTCATAACTGTGAAAATTCCTAGATGCTTTTCTCTTATTGATTTAGACAAGTTTATTTCCAGTAGTTAATCGAATCCACTTAAAATTGAGTTTTGCTTAGCATATTCTGACAAGACTAGACTCGATAGATTACTTTAGTCCCTGAGGAATGATATCTTTATCTATACTATGAACACTCGTGCGCTTGCGGCAATGTTGATCACTGACCCAGGTAGCTTCTCTATCTTCTGTATTGTGGGAAAGGTGGAAATTGAGAGAGCCTTATGTGATATAGGTGCAAGCATCAGTCTAATGCCCTACTCTTTATTTCATAAGCTTCACTTAGGGCCATTACAACCCGTACTCTTTTCACTACATTTAGCAGACAATTCTGAAACTCAATCCATAGGCAAATTGGAAGATGTGCCAGTCGATATAGGAGATATTTAGGTATTAGAAGAATTTATCATAGTTGATATGACCGAAGCCGATGATGCCCAAGTTATAATAGGTAGGCCCTTATTGGCTACTGTAGATTGGCAAATTGATTTAAGAAAGGGGCGCATAACTTTTAAAGTGGAAGGGCACTATGCCATGTTTTGTCATATGAAAGAGAAAGTGGTTTCCTCTAATTCTTCTCTTTTAGATGAATTTTCCCCTTCCCCTGAGATTGACATGGAGAATGTCTTGAATTGTAAGGATCCTCCTGACTTTGACTGGATTTCTACTGAGGACCCCAATCAAAGATACATTAACGTGGAGTTTGCTACTCCTATGCCGTCTAACATGCCCAAGGTTGAGGCCCATTCTTCTAACAAGTCTGTTATGAGCAATTACTACAGGTTTACTCAAGTTGTTCTCTCTTTGCCCCCTATGGAAGGATTTGATGCAAATTTTGATTTAGGGATTGAACAAGGTGAAAGTAGCCAGTCCGATGGGCTACATCAGCGGTTTGTCCTCTATACTAACAGTGCATTATGGCATAAATTGATGAAGATGAAGGACCTTCAACCAGAGCTTTTAAGATGGTACCTTCGATTGAAGAAGTTTGATTTTGTGGTCCGCAATAAAGCTAATGCCTACACTTGCTGATCCGGGCCAAGCATAGAAGTAGGGTCAAGCTCTTAACCTTAAAAGAGCGCTTCTTAGGAGGCAACCCAAACCTTTTCTTATCTTAACTTTGATTTTCGTTATTTTTTTTGCAGTATTTTAAAAAGAAAGAAAAAAACATTAAAAAAAATATGTAAAAGAGAAACACAAAAAAGGGAGAGAAAAAAAGATGAGAATAGAATAAAGAGAGACAAAAAAAGGAAGGAAAAAAAACAGAGAGAAAAAAAATAAATATATGAAATAACATATTTGGCACCATGACCAGTAGCCTAGCACCGCGGGCCGTGGGGTGCCAACCAAAAATTCAAAAAAATTTCTGGTGTCAGTAGACAACACGGTCAGCCCGTGGCCACTGCCATGGACCGTAGTGTATTGCTACGAGTCACGGTCAAGGGTTTTGACTGCAGTGACTCCCCATTTTCCCTAAACTTCATCTTTTTCCTCGACTCCTTCTCTCTCTACCTCTCTCTTTCTCAGTCTAAACCCACCATTACTACACCTTCAATCCTTCCTCATATCTTCTCATTTTTACTCCATTTTTTCCTAAAATCCTTCCTTTTTACTTAATCCTTCTCTTTCTTCCATAAATTTCGTCTCTTTCTTCTTCTTTTTCTTCAAACTCATCTCACCTTCACTCATCATCATAACCATTCTTTTTCTCTCTCTAATTCTTCTTCTTTTTACTTAATTCCTTTATTTTTCTTCCTTAAATTTTCTTATTTAGGTTTTAGTTTTAATTTGTGTTTCATTTTACAAGAATGGCACCAACTAAAAGACAAAGGAGTGTCAAGGAGGTTGGATCACCAAGTCAAGCACCATCGCGGCCTCAATGGACCTCCCGAACTTCCACCAATACGCGAACCCAAGGTAACATTCCTCACCCTCTCGGTTTAACTAATCCCGATCATGTTGCTAGATATAATTGTTTGAATGAACGCATGGTTGTGGCAACCTAAAATTATCATGAGGAATTGTTAGCATGTTTAGGAATGTTAGATGACATTAGGTGGCTGTTTGCATGGGGTGGTATGGGTCACTTCATAGAAATAAAAGAGCATACATACCAGGACCTAACCCTAGAGTTCCTAAGTAGACTCCACGTCGAGGTCACTAGAGGGCCTTAATGTCAAGCTGGGTTTTCCACCTCATATGGATTTACCGAACCAACAAGTCCCACCCTGAATTCAACCCAAATACATTTTGGGGCGAGCTTTCGGGCAGTGTTAGATACAACACTAGTTCATCCAAATGCACACATATTAGGAACCCTTCCATTAGGATAGCTCAGCGTAACCTAGCTTGCTATTTCTTTGCTTGGGATGATAGTCTGAATGTCCCATGATTGTCTGAGTTGTATTGTTTGTCCTGTATGCTTGACGATGTCCAGCTTGACCCCGGTTCGTTTTTAGCTAGGCAATTGTATAGTATTGCTGTTAGCACTAAGGGTAGAATAGTCAGAGGTGGTATTGTAACTACTATTGTTAGATTTTTGGATATTAAGCCTAACCCCGAGGATAGAGTCTCTAGGTCCGAGCGACTTGATCAAGCCGCCTTTGAGTTCATGAACTTTTGTAGAGTTGAGGCTGGGTGTTTGTATTGGATTTACCCTGGGGGTCGGCTTTTGCCTGTTCCTAATGTCGATCGCACCACTTAACTTCACCGGGCTAACCTTTATTGGGTACTTGGTGATGCCAAGGTTGTTCAACCCGCACCCCACCCTCGACCCCCTCATTCTAGTCAAGCAGGACCTCGCTCTTCCCCCCAACCACCACCTACTGACTCTACCAACCTACAAGCCACCCTTAGGTCCATTCAGGAAGCGTAAGTGTCCCTTCGAGCTTATGTTGCTTTTGAGAACGCCGCTCTTTGTGAATTTATCCAAGAGCGCCATGATAAGCTTCGTGGGATGCTTACTACCCATATCCAATATTTCCAGGATTATAGGGCTTGTTTAGAAACCTAACATGATTGACATATCTCTTAGGGACAACCACCTCATTCTTCTCCCCCACCTCCTTTTTGATTACTTTATGCTGCTCCCCTTCCCTTTTTCTCTACGTGCCCAAATTGAGGGCAATGTGTGATTCAAGCATCGAGGAGTTAGTCACTATATTTGACGTCTGATGTCTTATTTAATTTGGTGTGCTTATGTGTTGTATATATTGTTTGCGATAGTTGTTTTTGGAGCTTTATTGTAGGTTTTTAGTCTTATTTGGTTGGAAGTATTTTAGAAGTATATTTAGTTTTTCTTTTTCTTTTCATTTTAGATTGCATTTTTAGGTAGACTTCTTTAGTTTAGTTTGACCCTTTGATTTGCCCAAATTGTGCATAAAAATGTTTGAGAATGCGTTTACGAAATGAGCTTCATGTTTTAACCATATGCTGAATACGAGTTGATTACCCCATGACTCTTTACATGAATTTTGGCATATGTTTACTAATGAGCTATTTATGACGTTGGTAGATGTTCTGTGAGGCTTTGAGCTTTTAGAAACTATTTATCAATTTAGTCTCATGTTTCTTTCATGTGTGACTTGTCGTTGACATCAATTCTCTATGACTTGCTTTGATTCTCATTCAAGATCACATTTCGCATATGCATCTAGACAATGCGATTGAGGCATTTCTTTGATTTGTTAAACCCAACGGCCAAATAGCCACCTTTGTTGCGTATTATATCCCTTGCTAGCCCCTTTGAGCCTATATCTGCTTTTATTGATTTGAACCTCATATTATAGCTTATGGTCAAATGATTATGTCAACCTCAAGCCAAGACTAGAGGAGCATTTATTCTTTTGCATCAAGTTTGTTTGGGTGCTAGTGAGGTGTATTGAGATCTTTTAGTGGATTTTGGTTGTTTGGTGAAGGGATGTATGATCTTGATTGATAAAAGGAAATCCCTTGTCTTTTTGTGCAAAGTTTAGAGAAGAGCTGAGATTTAAAATCTGTATGAGTTTCCCTTGGCTGACTTTTTTTTAAAAAAGAAACAACATATAAGAAAAAAAAGCCAAAAAAAAGAGAAAAAGCAAAAAAAAATTCAAAATAAGAGAAGATTTTTATGACTTTCAACTCTTTGTCTCTTCAATTGGGGATGTATTTTGTTGATTTGTACTGGTTTAGGGATGATGTTGTGTGATGCATTAAAATTGTTTAGCTCCTAGTCTATGGCTACCAGCTTCACATTTCCAAAACATTTGTTCCCGTCTTACCTTTACCCGTGGCCCCATTACAACCTTATGAAAGTCCTAATGATTATCTAGTGTGTTTGCATTTCTAGTGATGACGAATTTGAGAATCTTGTCAAGCATATGGTAGGTTTGAGTCTATAGAATGAGAATTGAGGGAACCTTCATGTATATACACTTGAGTGTTGAGTGCCACATGACTAAAGTGAGGTTCTACCAGTATTGCACGCTCCATTTGCTTCATATGTTGAATGATTGTATTTGATGATTTGAGGGGATTGATCCAAATTTGATATTATGGTTTATCAAGTGGTTGTCGAAAATTTCATTCCATAGTCTATTTGCTAATGATTTTTTCATCTTTTTGGAATACCTTTGGATCAGCCTTGCCATTGGAATGTTACATATGTCTATCCTGAAGAGGTTATGTATATTTTTCTTGGTTTTACTGTTGCTTAGGGACAAGTAACAGTTTAAGCATGGGGGAGTTTGATAAGTGCCTATTGTATACATCATTTTAGGGTCATTTTGCTGCATTTTTAGGAGAATTATGTGCTTTAAGTTGTCATTTGTACCCCTATGCTCGATTTATGCTTAGGTATGGTCATTTGATGATGTTTGTAGGAATTTGGACCATTTTGGCCCAGCATTTGACCCTCCTTTGAGCATATTTTGACCCCCCATGGATGCCTACGAGGTGTTATGCCTGTGGAGGCAAAGAAGAGCAGAAATATGGTTCCAACCAAGAACACGGTCCAACTTTGGTGCTTACCACGGACCGTGGTGATCTGTGTAACTGTAACCTCTTCGTTTTTCCCTCGGCTGTGTGGATGAGAATCCTTATAGTTCTCTACATATGTCCGTCCCTCAGCAGCAGAACAAGAGAGGAAGAGGATAGTTTAGTTCATTTTCTTTCTAAAATTTCACTCTTTTTAGTTAGGATTTTTCATTTGTGTTTGCAAGTGAGAAATTCTTGAGTGTGAATATTGGTTTGGCTTGTGGTTTGAAGACATGGTTGATGGCTGTCTTTGTTAACCCCCTCTCCTCTTTGATGCAAAGGGCAAGGGGTATGGATATACACCTTAACCTCACACCAAGCAAAGGCTAAAACTTGAGATTGCTTACGGGTGCAAGTGGCACGGCCGTGTGTGGAGACACGGGGACCCCGTGCTAACTTGCTGCCTCAAAGTACTAGAATGGCTTAGTTTTGCACGGTTTGGAAGCCTTTCAATTCTATTTGGTTTTCTTGGCTTTTGGTGAGTTTGATATGGGGGATTTGAATGTGAATGATGGTAGAGGAGTGGAATAATGAAGAGGAATGATGGATAGGCTTAGTGGAAGTAATGCCTTGAACAATCAAGCAATCAACTTCATTAAGGAACCGTGTGGAATGAACTGATTTGGGATCAAACTAAACCCTCGGATTGGATACAGAAATCACCACCAACCTTTGAGTTTAGGGCCCTTAAACTTGATTAAGATACAGATTCACCACTTAATCTAGTTTAAGACTCACTTGAACACCACTTAGTTTGGCCTAAACTAAGATAAGCAAGCAAGGATTTGAGAGGAGGCTTTTAAAGCTCTCACTAAACTTTCATTCATCAAATTCTGAAGTGTCCCTTTGCTTGTGGCCGTGAGAGGCCTTACATAGGCAGCAAAAACCTCTAAGCTAAGCAAGCTAGCAAGCATCTTACTTTTCCTTCCTAGGAGGGAAAGGTATTAACTAGCTCTAATTACCGCGGTTAGAGCTAATTGACTTCAAGCATGCTTAAGGCTAATCAAAACACATCTAATCCTTCAAGGAAAGCAAGACAAATGATTATTACAACTTAATCAACTTGTCCCTAAGCTTAATCAGCAAAATAGGCAGCAAGTGGACATGTGAGCAGCTGAAAAGTGACCTCTCCCCTTTGCGGCTGACAAATGACATTCAAGGGGCATCTTTCCTTGTCTCTTCATTCTCATTGGCTGATCTTTCCAAGGTTGCAGCTGATGATGGTGCCTTGGGGTGTGTGCCCAGCCTTGGAGGGTGTATCAAGTCAGTGGATAGCAAGGAAACCCACCGAGAAGGGTATGCTTCAGCCGTGCTATCAGACCGGGTGCATTGGCAGATTTTTACCCGGTTTTCAAGCCAAGTTTACCCAAAGCAAAAATTGATATGGTTTAAGTTTTAAAAGTGGGAAAGAAAGTTTAGGGTGTGTATAAACCACCCCATTCGAGAAATCAAGGTTAAACATGGATTAAGTAAGGTAATCACATGTAAACTTTTAATCGTGCAGGATTGAACTGATTCTGATCGATTAGGAAAAACACCCTTGATCCTTCATCCTCTTGTAGCATGACTTGAACGCAATGCTTGGACTTGAAAGTTAACTTCCTGAGGATTCCAAAAATGCAAAAATATTGGCCCTAAGCCATGAAATGGCCTAGGAAATCATGTGCACAAAACCGGGCTTGTGCAGGCCGGTTGTGCCAGTTTCAGCTTCTTGCCAAAGGAGGGCTATCTTTTGAGTTTGAGACCGTGTTCTTGGTCGACTTGGACTTGTCACAACTTGATCATGGTCTTGGCTAGGTGGCCCTCCATCATCCTCCCCTTGTTGAAAAGATTTGACCCTCAAATCGGGTGGGGAATTGTCCGAGTAGAATGGACTCAAATCAGCTACGTTAAAAGTAGCTGAAACCTCATAATCACCAGGGAGATTAATCTTGTAGGCATTGTCGTTGATTCTCTCCAAGACTTCAAATGGACCTTCCGCTCGTGGCATGAGTTTGTTTTTCCTTTTAGAGGGAAAACGTTCCTTTCTTAAATGAATCCAAAAAACAATCTTTCTCCTATGCTTGTTGGCGTGTGCTTCATAGGCTGCATTAGTCTTCTCTATTCGTGCCTTCACCAACTCATGGAGCTTTTGAATTTCTTTTACTCTTTGTGTTGCATCAACATGGGGCTTTTGATCTTGGGGTCATGGGGTGAGGTCATTTGGACTTAAAGGATCGACCCCATACACCACTTTAAATGGTGAAAGACCAGTAGCTTTGCTAGGTGCCCGATTGTATGCAAACTCAGCATGGGGTAAGAGTAAATCCCAGGCCTTCGCATTAGGTTTAATCAAAGCCCTTAGGAGAGTACCCAGGGTTCGATTAGTGACCTCCGTTTGGCCATTAGTCTGGGGATGACAGGTAGTACTAAACAACAATTTAGTACCAAGCTTCTTCCATAGGGTAATCCAGAAATGACTGAGGAACTTCGTATCCCTATCTGAAACAATGGTCTTAGGAATACCATGCAATCTTGTTACCTCTTTAAAGTAAAGCTCGGCAATGTGAGTGGCATCATTTGTTTTGCAACATGGGATGAAATGTGCCATCTTTGAAAATCTATCCACTACCACAAAGATTGAGTCCTTTCCCCTTTGAGTCTTAGGTAGACCCAAAATGAAGTCCATGCTGACATCCACCTAAGGTAGAGTAGGCACGGGCAATGGAGTGTATAACCCATGGGGTAAGGTGTAGCTCTTTGCTGCTTGGCACGTTCCACACCTCCTAAGGATGTCTTGAACATCCTTCTCCATCCCTGGCCAATAGTAGTGTTCCCTTAACATGGTTAAGGTCTTTGATTCTCCAAAATGACCGGCCAAGGAACCTCCATGAACCTCCCTGATGAGGAGCTCATGAGTACTGCACTTTGGAATGCATAAACGCACTCCCTTGAACAAATAACCCTCTTGAATTAGGAAATCTCCCTTTGGATGTTTCAAACATGCAGCGTAGAGATTCCCAAGGTCTTCATCTTCGGCGTATAAACTCTTAAGATGCTCAAAACCAAGAATAAGAGCATCTAACTGGAACATAAGGAGGTATCTCCTTGATAATGCATCTGCACCTTGGTTTAACTTACCAGACTTATGCTTAATAGTGAAGTGGAATGATTGTAGGAATTCAACCCACTTGGCATGGCGTGAGTTAAGTTTATGTTGGCCCTGAATATACTTCAATGCCTCATGATCCGAATGAAGTATAAACTCACTAGCTACCAAGTAATGACTCCAATGCTCGAGGCATCGAATGATAGCATAGAACTCCTTATCATAGGTGGAGTACTTTCTTCTTGAATCACATAGTTTCTCACTAAAGAAGGCTAATGGCTTGCCTTCTTGAGTCAAAACTCCACTAATTCCCACTCCTGATGCATCACACTCAACTTTAAAAATCTTCTCAAAGCACGGCAAAGCAAGAACCGGTGCTTGAATAAGTCTCTTCTTTACTTCCTCGAAGGCAGATTGGGCCTTAGGATTCCATTGGAATAAGGAACCCTTGAGCACTTCGGTCATAGGGGACATGATGGTGCTGAAGTTTCGAATAAACCTTCTATAAAATGAAGCCAAGCCATGAAAACTTCTAACATCATGTATACTTTGTGGTTGAGGCCAAGTACGAATAGCCTCGATCTTCCCTTCATCAACCTTTATGCCTTCACTTGAAACAATGTAACCTAAGAATGTAACCTCATGAGTAAAGAAGGTACATTTCTTAAGATTACCATATAACTGCTCACGTTCAAGGACATGCATGATCTGATGGAGATGATCTTGATGTGCCCGCTCGTCCTTAGAATAAATGAGAATATCATCGAAGTAAACCACCACGAATTTACCAATAAAGGGCTTGAATACTTGATTCATCAGCCTCATGAATGTACTAGGAGCGTTGGAAAGATCGAATGGCATAACTAGCCACTCATATAACCCTCCCTTGGTTTTGAATGCAGTCTTCCATTCGTCTCCTTCTCTTACTCTTATCTGGTAGTAACCACTTCGAAGATCAATTTTGGAGAAGATGGTAGAGCCATGTAACTCATCCAGCATATCTTCAAGTCTAGGTATGGGATACCTATACTTGATGGTGATTTTGTTGATGGCTCTGCTGTCCATACACATACGTTGACTACCATCCTTCTTTGGTACCAACAAGGCAGGAACGGCACAGGGACTCAAGGACTCACGTACAAGTCCCTTTGAAATCAATTCTTCTACTTGCCGTTGGATCTCCATAGTTTCCTTTGGGTTCATTCTGTATGCTGGCTTATTTGGAAGCACTGAACCAGGAATGAGATCTATGTGATGCTGAATATCCCTTTTAGGAGGTAATCCTGAGGGGATTTCTTCGGGGAACAAGTGATAGAAGGTTTGTATGAGTGATTGGGCAAATGGATGGGTTGGTAATGGGGATTCTGGTTCATCTTGCATGGTTAGAATCCACTCCTTAAAAGCCTGGAACTCATGATTCGAAGCCCTTAAAAGAGTTTCACTAAAGGTGAGTAAGCAACCAGAATGTTCAAGTACTTTTGTGGGTTTGTTTTTGAGGATTTCGGATGGTGATAATGGCTTGAGAGGAATCTTCTTGCCTCCCTTAGATAAGGAATAGGTATTCATGAAACCATCATGGGTCACCTTTCGGTCATACAACCAAGGCCTTCCCAATAATACATGGCATGCATCCATAGGTATAACATCACACCAAAGTTGGTCTTGATAGTTCTTACCAATGGATAAAGAAATAAGGCACCGTGAATTGACTTGGAGTCCTTTGCTTTGATTCAGCCATTGTATGTTGTAAGGATAGGGATGGGCCGTGGCTTGTAAGCCTAACTTTTCAATCATGGCGACGGACACCACGTTCGCACAGCTACCACCATCAATAATCAACGAGCATACCTTGCTTTGAACCGTGCACCTGGTGTGAAAGATGTTTTCTCTTTGTTCTTCTTTGGTGCTCTTTTGACCGTTCAAGACTCTCCTCAAAACCAGCATTTCTCCTTCATCAGCTTCCTCCTTAACTTCTTCTTGACTCTCTTCATGAACTTCTTCAGTTTCATCCTCATTCTCATCTTCAACCTCTTGCTCATCCACAGCTCTCCATTCGGCTAGAGTGATTACTTTACGGTTGGGGCACTCCAGCAATGCGACCTAATCCTTGGCACTTGAAACATCTCCTAGTGCTCATTGGATTGGGATTTGGTCGAGTAAGGGGTGCTGGAGCCTTTTGTGGTGCTTGGGTCCTTTGTGGATTGGAAGGAAAGGGATTTTGTGGCTTAAGAGTTGGTTGGGAACTCCCCTTGTTAAAAGGTTGGTTCCAGGTTGGAGGTTTCTGATATGAAGGTTTAAAAGTTTGTTTAGCCTTCTTTTGTTGCTCAACTTTGTGAGCAAGCACACAAACTTCATCAAAAGTGGTATAAGCTTGGAGATCAACAACATTAGAATACCTAGGATCAAGTCCTCCTAAGTACCTGACAATTGTTTGTTCCTCGGGTTCTTGAAGATCACACTTGATTGAAAGCTTTTCAAACTCCCTAGTATATTCTTCAACACTTAGATTGCCTTGACTCAGATTATGAAGTTGTGAATAACAATCTTGGACATGCGTGGGGGGTAAGAATCTAGCCTTCAACTTGGTTTTCATTTTCTCCCAAGTTCTGATTTTAGTCTTACGTTCCCTAACTCTTTTAGCACACAAGTTGGTCCACCATAAAGAAGCATACTTACGTAGGCTTAATGCCACCAACTTGACTTTCTTTTCTTCTGGAACGTCTTTGTATTCGAATACCCTCTCCACAGTGTGCAACCAGTCCAAGAAGTCTTCTGGATCAAACTTGCCTTCATATTCTGGAATCTCAACTCTAAAATCATTAGAGTTACCTTGTCCTCTTGGCTCTTGTCGTGGTCTTCTGAGTGACTCTTCATCACTTGAGGATTCAAGGTTGTGACTAAGCACTTGCTCTCGTCCTTGTGAAGCAAAATAGGATGGTTCTTCATTGAACTTTTGCTTTTGCTTGAGAAAAGTACCCAACTGCTTGCGTAGGTACTTGTTCTGTGCCTTGAGTTCTTGATTAGAAGAAGTAATCTCATGATTATCCTTCAAAATGGCATCAAGCTTTTCTTCCATACTCATACTAGTACTCATGTTTGTGTTTGAGAAATGGAAAAGAAGGGAGCTTGGATGCGTGGATTCAATACCAGGCCAAAGATGAAACTCAGCTCTGATACCAAATATGATGCAAAGGGCAAGGGGTATGGATATACACCTTAACCTCACACCAAGCAAAGGCTAAAACTTGAGATTGCTTACAGGTGGAAGTGGCACGGCCGTGTGTGGAGGCACGGGGACCCCGTGCTAACTTGCTGCCTCAAAGTACTAGAATGGCTTAGTTTTGCACGGTTTGGAAGCCTTTCAATTCTATTTGGTTTTTTTGGCTTTTTGGTGAGTTGGATATGGGGGATTTGAATGTGAATGATGGTAGAGGAGTGGAATAATGAAGAGGAATGATGGATAGGCTTAGTGGAAGTAATGCCTTGAACAATCAAGCAATCAACTTCATTAAGGAACCGTGTGGAATGAACTGATTTGGGATCAAACTAAACCCTTGGATTGGATACAGAAATCACCACCAACCTTTGAGTTTAGGGCCCTTAAACTTGATTAAGATACAGATTCACCACTTAATCTAGTTTAAGACTCACTTGAACACCACTTAGTTTGGCCTAAACTAAGATAAGCAAGCAAGGATTTGAGAGGAGGCTTTCAAAGCTCTCACTAAACTTTCATTCATCAAATTCTGAAGTGTCCCTTTGCTTGTGGCCGTGAGAGGCCTTACATAGGCAGCAAAAACCTCTAAGCTAAGCAAGCTAGCAAGCATCTTACTTTTCCTTCCTAGGAGGGAAAGGTATTAACTAGCTCTAATTGCCACGGTTAGAGCTAATTGACTTCAAGCATGCTTAAGGCTAATCAAAACACATATAATCTTTCAAGGAAAGCAAGACAAATGATTATTACAACTTAATCAACTTGTCCCTAAGCTTAATCAGCAAAATAGGTAGCAAGTGGACATGTGAGCAGCCGAAAAGTGACCTCTCCCCTTTGCGGCTGACCAATGACATTCAAGGGACATCTTTCCTTGTCTCTTCATTCTCATTGGCTGATCTTTCCAAGGTTGCAGCTGATGATGGTGCCTTGGCGTGTGTGCCCAGCCTTGGAGGGTGTATCAAGTCAGTGGATAGCAAGGAAACCCACCGGGAAAGGTATGCTTCAGCCGTGCTATCAGACCGGGTGCATTGGCAGATTTTTACCCGGTTTTCAAGCCAAGTTTACCTAAAGCAAAAATTGATATGGTTTAAGTTTTAAACGTGAGAAAGAAAGTTTAGGGTGTGTATAAACCACCCCATTCGAGAAATCAAGGTTAAACATGGATTAAGTAAGGTAATCACATGTAAACTTTTAATCGTGCAGGATTGAACTGATTCTAACCGATTAGGAAAAACGCCCTTGATCCTTCATCCTCTTGTAGCATGACTTGAACGCAATGCTTGGACTTGAAAGTTAACTTCCTGAGGATTCCAAAAATGCAAAAATATTGGCCCTAAGCCATGAAATGGCCTAAGAAATCATGTGCACAAAACCGGGCTTGTGCAGGCCGGTTGTGCCAGTTTCAGCTTCTTGCCAAAGGAGGGCTATCTTTTGAGTGTGAGACCGTGTTCTTGGTCGACTTGGACTTGTCACAACTTGATCATGGTCTTGGCTAGGTGGCCCTCCATCACTCTTAGATTTCGCTGAATTATTGGTTAGTTGTTTATCTTGTCTAGGTATTTGTTAGTTTATGGAAGTGTAGTTAGATCATGTTTTAATCAATAGAATTGTGCTTTTGTTTCATGAATGGTTTGATTTCGTTTTATCAAGTGAATATCATGTTGTGAGTGAATTTTCGACCAAATTTTGCTTGCACACTTGAAACAATTGAATGAAGTACTGAGAGGTGAAGTTTAATTGTTAGACTGCTCGACAAAACCTAGTGTAGCGATGACTCGAAAGAGAGATTTACGTGTTAGGAGGATATAGAGGGTAGTCAAAAATATTGAACTTAGATTAAGACAAATTAGTTTGAAAGAACGACTTTCTCTTGGTTTAGGCAAATTTGGTTGATTTCGAAAGAATAGACTAAATTTTGGATAGATTACAATTCCTTGAAATTATCCGATTAGAGAAAAGTGCATGTTAATCATTTTGATCTAATCACCTTTTTTAGCTACATAAATCCCTAGACGTTTTCTTCCTGATTGATTTTAGAATTAGTTAATTAAAAGTTGTTAAAACAAATCCTTGATTAAATTGTTGCTTTGCATTTTCTAATAGAAAGGACTCCATAGATTGCTTTGGTCCCTGAGAACGATATTTTATCTATACTACGACACCCGTGCGCTTGCGGGCAGTGGTCAGATGAGGACGAGGATCAAGATCAGTAGGGAAATACCCTTATTTTGGATACTTTTGTTTAGATATTTGAATATTTTATGATTTCTCTTAGGATGATGTGTTTATTTTTGTTTTTATGTGCTCATTTTGTGATTGTGATTGTTTTTTACCATTTCCATTTTTGTGTACATCTTCATGATTGAGATAGTGGAGTGCTTGAGCTTTAAGTGTTTGCACGTAGGATTTCGCTCGATATTGGAGCATTAACATTATATGTGAGCTCGGGTGGACCAATAACAGCCCAAAAATTTTAAAGTGAATAAAAAATTCCAGAAGAAAAAACTTAAATAAAATTTTTTAGAGAATTGAATGTTGATAACCTTCTCGCCCTCTAGTTTTTTATGTGAGAATTTTTTTTTAAAAAAAAGAAGGATTATTCGGATGGAAATTCGAAAGAACAAAAATAAAAGCGGAATAGAATTTTATTACTTGATTAAGAATTTTACAAAATAGAGGGTGGCAATTTGGATTTCAAAAGGAAATACTCTAAAATATTGTAGCTAGAAGAAAAGTGAATCATGCTAACCTAGAACTTGCTACATCATGTTTCGGGGCCCAGCGGTAGCTGCTAGCGCCTTAATCATGCCTCGGTCCTCAGCAGCAAGAAGATTATGCTACTAGGTCCTACAGTGTTTCAGGTTAAATGTTCTTTAAATTTTAAATGACTTAGGGTATTTCCTGCATTGTTTTCTAGCTCCTTTGAGTACTAAACTCTATTGAGTCTTGGATAGTGCATATAGGGTGAGAAGGCATGAAGAAGATTGTACCTTAAGGTCGCATAAGTCTACTTCATCTCTATGCCTTGGTGTTGAGCATTAACCTTTTAATTGCTGCCAAATAATTTTGGAGGGAAGACCTCCATTTTTTCTAATTTGAATGGAACGAACTCTGTCCTCTTATGGAGGAACTTAGGGTGACCTAGGGTTTCCTCGCAATGAGGGTCATCCATAGTAAAAAAATACAAACCAAGTGGTTATTAAAAAGACCCTCATCAGCTACTTTTCCTGATTGGGAGGTGGTTATAGACAGCTAATTTATTGATCTATTGTGGATTGCAAAATAATTTCAGCATACATGAGGCTCTTCGGACTGGGATATTTAAGTGCCTTGTTTCTTCTGTCTAATTTACTGATTCTTGTTTGCTAGGTAAAAGGGCTTAGCTTTTTTAGTATCATGACCTCGCAACTTCTCGAAGGCAAAAACCCTATATCCTTGATGTTGGTAGAAATCATCCTAGGCTTAGATGAGGTTGTTAGGTCTTACTATAATTCTCAGTCGGGGCAACCTGCCATTACTACAAGGTACATTATGTTTATCATTTGTCTTCCTTTTTCTTGTTCTCCTTATTTTGTGATTCCCACATGCCCTAACTTTTCTTTTAACTTGTCATTGGAGGTTTGGCTCATGGAGCGCTTTCTCATCATTGCTCACCTCAAGAGGATATCTGACTAGGCTACACACAAGATACTTGACGAGAAGCTAGCTAGTCCCTTCAACATGCCCTCCTCAATTAAGGTGTAGGGATCCTTCATTTGTTGAGAATAAACTCATTAGATAGTTCCTTGGTGGAGAACTACTGACGTTTGGATGCCTTGCAGGAAATCCAAATGAATAGTTCTACTTGGCATGGATGGCTTCATCTACACATTTTTGGTTCACCTGTTTAGACAATATGGCCAAAGAGAAGATGACTCTTTCTTTCTTACTATGATCCTAATTTTGCCTATAGCTTTAACTCAGGGAGCATCTGTTCTTTGTTGAAGACTTGGGCTCGCTGGTTTGAGTATTCATGCCTTCGAAGCTAGCAAGCATAGTGGTGAGCAAGGAATACATTTTCTTGAAGGGGAGGGTCCTTATAAAGGCCTAGCATAGAGATTTGGTGGCTCTTACGTGTTGCTTGTGGCCTTAAAGTCATTAAGATGGATTGATGCACTCTCTTTATTTTTAGCTCATGGTTTGCACTAACTGTGTAATAAGGCTGTAGTGTTGGGCATTGAATAATTATGTTTTTTATATTTTATTTGTTCCCCTGAAACTAATACTCGATGAAATTAATGAATCATATTTTTCCACCTCTTGTGTATCTCTTTATTTTTCGTTGTGTTTTTTATATTTTATTTTTTGGATTGGATTAGCCCTGAATGGGGTCAAAGTTATGTTTTCTTTTCTTTTGCATGCATAATTTCTTTTTTCTATTTTGGTTGAAGAATTGTAGTGACTAGGCTTCACTAGATAGCTAATGGTATGTTATTGGTCCCTCTTGGTCTTGGCTGCACTACCCTTCATGACTAGGTTCCAACAACATGTATTTTTATGCTGCTAGAAACCAGCTGTAGTAGGCTTCATGCCTCCTGCCTAGTGGCCCCTTTCTTTTGAACCTTTTAGAAGTAAAACTTCTTTTATTTTATGTTTGTGAGTTATAAAAATTCACTTCCGTTTATATCCATTAGTTTCGTGGCCCCACTTGAATGGTGCGTCTCTAACCATAATGTTTCAAGGATGCACCTTCAAGTTAAAAATTATTTCATTCTTTGTTGATACTTTCATAGATGATACAAAGCGTGGAAACTTTTATCATCAATGCCTACTAATTCTTTGTGTCATGCTAGTGTTCAATTGATTTTAGATACTTACCCTTCAGAGTGACTCACAACGATGGAATTTTTACTTTTATAGGGAGCCTCGCTTGCATTCTGTACATAAGAGAGGATGATGTTACTCTCGTGGACAACATCGTGGTTGTTCAATACCCTTAAAAAGTGAATGAGACTTTATTTGACCAATCTTTGTAATTTTCATCATCTTACTTAATATATTTTGGTATTCTTATTGTCTGCCTTTACAATTCCGTTCGTTTGCGATTTATAGGTATTGGACTGTCGGTGTTGTATCTTGTAATGTGGGAGCAACTTTATGGTTTCATTCTTGAAATGAGCCTAGTGATCACTTATAACTTCATGTGGTACTCCAAACTAACAAATGACATTAGTTGTTATGAAGCATGCAACTTGTTTAGAAGAGAAGGAGCTATATGATGTTGTTTATACCCACTTGGTGAAATAATCAATGGCCACCAAGATGTAACTGTAGCCATTAGTCTCCTTGGTGTGATCTTACCTATTATGTCCATTCCCCATATGGAGAATGACTATGGTCAGGTAACTGTGTATTGATGGAGGCACGTGTTGGATTGGGGAATACTTTTGACATTTTTCACACTTCCAAGCGAACTAAGAGTGGTCCTACTCCATTTTTATCAAATGGTAGCCTTAACTTTGTATCTTTTGGCTAAGACATGTCCTTTCATGTAGGTTTCACAACCTGCATGAATTCCCTCAATAAGGAGTTTTGCTTCTCCGGTATCACATTGTAGGTTAATGCCACAGGTAGTCTTCTTTTAGAGTATGCCATTATCCTCTATGAATTGCAAGGCTAAACGATGGAGTGGTCAGTGGGCTCATGTTGAGGAATCAGGGAGATACTCCTTTTCTGGTAGTAATTCAGGATGTCAGTATGCCACAAGGATGTTTCTTTATCCTCCCCCTATTTTCAGATAATAAGCTAGCTTGCTCCTTTTGCCAACGCATTTATAAATTGGTTTCCTCCCTCAGGAGGTAGGTGAACTACAATGTATCAAAATGGGATGTTATTTATTAAAAATGAGCTGATAAATTGACGAGTCCTCACTTTTTACTTTCCACTGTCCAGTGATTTGATTTATAATCAAGCTCGAGTCCCTATATACATTCAAAGTTCTAACTTGGTGAGTTCGGGTAGCTTACATTCCTATAATATGAGCTTCATACTTGGTGGCATCATTGGTTACCCAAAATGCAATTTAGTGGAGACAGAGATATGCAACCCTTATAGTGGTACTGTTAAGAGGCCAACCTCATAACCCTTAGAACTAGATGCACTGTCAAAATACATTTGCTAAGTTTTATCTTCAACTAAGAGCATATCTTCGTTAGGAAAGTCATAATTCTCCTTTTCTTGGCTTATGGAATAGTTGGATAGAAAATCCAATATTGTTATTCCTTTCATAGACTTTTGTGCCATGAATTCCAAATGGCATTCAGAGGGCAACACCATCCACTGTGAGATCCTTCCGTATGGAATGGATTAAGTATAAGATGTTTCAATGAATCCACTTTGGCTATGGCCTTGACTTTCTTATTGAGCATAGAGCACCTCATTTTTTTAATAGCTCATACAACTGCTAAGTACATCTTTTCAATTTAGGTATACTGAACCTCATAATTGAGAAATTTCTTAGTCATATAATTTATGTAATTTTATTTTCCTTTATTTCTTAAGCTAGCATCACGCCCATTGCTGTTTATGTTGTTAGATAATGTAACAATGGTAGATCCTCTTCTGGTGATTCTAGAACTAGTAGGTTTGCTAGATATTCTTTTCTTGTATCAAAAGCCTTTTGACAAGCTCATCATATTGTATCTGCAAAGTTTTCCTCAATTTCTTAAGGATTGGTTCACAAGTCATAGTCAGTTTTTAGATGAAATGACTAATAAATTACACATGCCTAAGGAAAGGTCATATTTGCTTATCTGCCTTAGGGAGAAGCATTTCAGTGTGGCCTTAATAAAGGACAAATTAACCTCCATTCCTCTTAAGCTAAATCTGCACCTTAAAATATTTCCTGAAGTGACCCCAAAGGTACAATTCTATAGGTCTAAGTATATATTGTATTTACATAATCTCTTGAAGAATTTTTCTAGTAGCAAGGATATGTCCTTGCCAACTCTTTGACTTTTTGAATAATTTTTCATATTTTTATTTGTTTAGTTTGATTTGTTCTAGCAATTAAAAGAAAAAGTACAATATATTATAGTAGTAAATTTAATTGGATTATGGTTAGTTCTTATATCTTTCCTAGTGGGATTGATCCCTATTAACCTATACTATAAATCTTTTTTATAAATTAAAGTAGTGGTTTAATTTGTAACTATAAGACAAACTTTACATGGGATTCACTTCAATCTCAAAAGGAAAGCTGCCCCCTTAAGTCACCATGCCAAATGTCAAACTTTATAGGATCGAAAACCTTTAGCATCATATGAGAAATTTTATCAGTGATATGACTTTGAAAGGAATTAACAAGGATATCATCCACGTCATTTTCTCTTGGACATTTGAAAAGGATGTAATTAGATGTTATAATGTTATTGACCCACAAAAGGTCACAAACTGGAATGATATCTGCGAGTAATTCCTACGTCAGTATTCTTACAATGTTGACCTACCAATCACAATTAGGGAGTTGGAATAGATCAAGTAGGAGGAAAAGGAAGACTGCTCTTATTTCCTTAGTCGATGGAGGACAAAGGCTACCCACATGGTGGACCAACTGTCAAAGGCTAATGAAGTGAGGTTTTTTCATCCGAACCCTATAGCCCACATACAGGCAACACCTAACATTCACACCAATCAAAAACTTCACAACATTAAGGAATGTTTGGCATGCATGTAGAGGAATCACAAAAGATACTCACAATTAGAAGGGCAATTATCAGAATAGGGATAACAAAGACAGCGGTTTCATAAGTAAGAAGGTGCATGCTCAAGACCTCTACACTGAATACACCCCATCGGAACCAAATATGCTCAAGCATAGGAGCACCTTTCTTCAAAGGGCAAGACTGAGCTTATACCAATCAGACTTGAGACGGAGAACACACGAAAGTCCTAAAAATGGGATCCAAACAAGTATTACAAATATCACCGAGCACAGGGCCATAATACTGTAGATTGTTAGACCTTTAAGAATCAGCTAGAAACTACGTGCAAGTCAAGGCAGCTTCCCCTACCTAAGGCTGCTCAGACAAACAACAATGTTTGTAACCCACTTGATTCACATGATAGCATCCTAGCCATTGTAGACAACCAAAACAAAGACTGGGACCTATCTATTTACATAAATAGTATAGTTGGATCCAAGTCCAAGGTTCATGGACCATGAGGCAACTATGAGGAAAAGCCTCCACACGAAAGGCCTTAAGTTATATTGAGGGCATGTTCTTTTTGACTTATCATAAGTACTTATCATTAGCATTCAGTAATGTTCAGCACAATTTAGCATCATTTAGCACAATTCAGCACTATTAAGAATTTACTAAAAAAACGTAGTTATATTTTCTTCATCCATTCAACATGTCTCAATATGTTTCAGTATAATTCAGCATATTTTAGTATGATTCAGCATGTTTTAGTAACAAGCACTAACAAGTACTTCTCATAAGTCGAAAAGAACATGACTTGAATTTAAAGGATGTGATGTGTCATGCTTAGCTTGTAGTCGTGTGTTGAGTCGCCTTCTTTTCATTTCTATCCTAAGTCTAAGTTTGATGTAAACATGATCATTAATAATATATCTTACTTTACTAGATCCATTGTACACATTGCCTTTACTTTTTTCTAGAATGCTCTTATCTGATGATGAATCTAAAAAAGGAAGGGGAAAAAAAAAAAAAGAGGGGCTTGCTAGAAAACCTCACAAGGCGAGCCAGGCAAAAGAAGAGGAAGAGAAATAAAATAGAGAAGCGACTAAGGATTTCAATCCGTCATCTGAAAAAGGGGAAGATCATAAATATCTTTGTAATAAGTCATGTACCTTTAAAGGACATACCTAGGATAAGAGGCCTCCTTTGGTAGCTTGCATTAATACTTTTGTAAAGCTTGATAAGTTACTACGTGGAACCCATTTGAGTATTTGAAGAGCCCATTTCCTTTATGACCATATAACTAGGGAGTGGCAGTGTGTTATGAGTGACATCAACATCAAAATAAGCAATAAAAAAGCAAGTTCAGACCAAACGGTCCCATCTAAGGCTGAGAGAGAATAAATGACAAAAAAAGAAAAGAAGAACCCAAAAGAAATAGAGTGAGAAAAGAGAAGAATAGAAAAAAGCTTAAAAAGAAGAACTATAAAGAAAGGAAGAAATTACTGATTTGCACTAACTTTCTTGCGCAGGCATACTTGGGGATTTCATAAAAGTTATCTGAGCTTTCACACCAATTCATTTCCTTTGCACTTTAAGCCTACCTTAAAAAGTCCTCCAAGAGGCATCCCTTCTTCAAGCTGCATGTTCTTACTCTGGAACTATAATTGGACGATTCCATATTGAATACGTAGGTAACATCATTGAGGCCCGGCTACTAAGATTCTTTTCCATGAAGAAACATCTCAATTAAGGCCCTGTTCTTTTCATTGGTAAATCCAAATTTACCAACCCTAACCAACTTCAATCTACATCAACCTATTCAACCCACTTCACGAACTACCATAAAAAATACCAACTTCAGCACACTTCAATTAACTTCAACCCACTTCAACCGACTTCAGCCAACTTTAATCCACTTCCCACTATTTTAACCAACTTCTACCCATCATACCTAAAAAAAAAAATTCAACCCACTTTAACTAACTTCAGCCCACTTCAAACCAATTCAACTTCCTTTAACCAATTTCAACCCACTTCAACCCCAAAAAAAAAAAAAAATTACTACTTCAACCCATTTCTATCAATCTCATCCAATTTCACTCATTTACCAACCTATATTTCCCAATGAAAAGAACAAGCCCTGAGTCCTTTGGTCTTAAAAAAAAAAAAATGAGAGAGAAAAAAAAAAAAGAATGGCTGATCTAAAAACCTGACAAGCCTGGCCAGGCAAAACTAGAGCGAAATAAAACATTGGTTTTTGAGGACAAAGAAGAATTCCATTCTAAAATTTAGGACTTTTGTGTCAAACATGACCGTAAATTCCAGAGTGGATACTCGCTCCGTCTGCTCAACGTTTCAAAGTGGTTTGTCTCAAAGACCAAAAAGTTAAGAGTGGATACTCGCTCCATATTCTCAACCTTTCTAAGTGGGCATTCACACATTATACAAGCTTTTTCATATGTCATATCCCTACGCATCAAGGGCTTCTATTATAATAAACAAAAAAATTGGGGGTTTCTCAGAACATGAGCACTTTAATGTAACACTAAATGTTATTCCCTCATTAGAAAGAAAGATTTCCTATCCTGGGCACCTCATACCTAATGATCTAGCCTAACTAAGCAATCACTCAACTTTTTAACCCCCTATCCTGCAGTATGTTGTAGCTTAAGTTATAGAACAACACTATGCCCAATCCATTATTCTCTTATACCTTAATCAAGCCTTATCTAATGCATCCCAAAGTTAGCATAAGAGCTTCACCTACAGCATACAAGGCAAGGTCATCACATATATGCAAAGTCTGCATACATCCATAGTCTTAACTAGCCCAAGAAGTGCACCTATATCTATACATGTGTCTTTAGCTTATTTACTAACTTGCCGTTCTCCTTGATCACTTGGGAATTCTACATTGAAGGAGTGCGTGTTCAGGCTTAACAACAACCTTCCAAGAAGGACACACAACCTTAGTTATCCATTAAAGGTTCTTCAGATTACATTAAGAACTGTTGTAAAAGACATCTATACTTTGACCACACGTTAATCAGACTCAGTCAAAGTGGGGGCTCTATCCTCAAAGCTGACTTTACACAAGAATCATCACCCATACATTAAATGGGCAATTCATGCACGTCCTCATAAAAAGGACATCAAATCCACTTCAGGTTATCAGGTACCCAAGCTTAAGAGGATATAGTCACAGAGGACACTTCATCTTTTTTATCTTAGCATAAAAGGACATCTCAATGTCTCGAACATTTCAACGTTCAAAGAGCTCCTCCATGAAGGTACAAGTCAATTAGTTTAAATCGCCAGAGCTAACAATTGGCCTTAATTTGACTTTGTGGGCTCAAACTCCTTAGAATTTCCTTCTTTTATCTTGTTATATTATTATAAGAATCAAATTATTCCATTTTTTTTTAACTTCTAATCGGATTAAGAAAAGAACATATCCTCATGTTCCTCCTTTTTGCAAGTTTGGTGGAACCTTCACATGAATAGCCCAAAGCCTTTTTTTAATCCTTTTTCCCTTATTTTGTTGCTGCGTACAGTTACTTTAAAGGCAATAAACCATGTTCTTTGTTTTCTTGGTTTTCTAGTTTTAACAATGCTAATTCGTTCAAAGCAATTTTTGTCCTCACTTCATGAGAAAAATTTTAATTATTTACACGAGGCTTATCAAAGCTTATTCTTGTATAAGTAGATTCATGTAAGAAATTATTTTCCTTTTGTTTTCATAAAATGCCAAATGTATTCCCTTCCTTCTTTTTTGAGTTAAATAATTACTAAAATGAGGTGAATGGGAAATATGTATCTGACTTCTTCTGTCAACAAAGACTCATTCCCATAAGAAGTCACCTTTACTCCTCTTTTCCTTTTAAGAATGATATAAGATAAAGATATGTTTGGCTTAGGTTTTCAGAGTTTGTTCCTTTTACGAATTTGAAACTCCTTTGGTCACTTAAGTAAATTTCAACAAGACTCCTAGACCAACTTAGCTTCTACAATGATTATGAATTCATGCTAAGCAAGCATCAATCTTATTTCCTTCCTTTGAACGAAACTTTGGATTAAGCACCTCTGCTCTGACTGACACACACATACACACACACACACACACACACACACACACACACACACACACACACATATATGTGTGTGTGTGTGTGTGTGTGTGTGTGTGTGTGTGTGTGTGTGTGTGTGTGTGTGTATTTTAGTGAGGGTTTGATAACTACAACTCTCTTTGAACTTCTGCCATAGTTTGATTATACATAAATTGATAGCATCTTGAATGTAATTTTCTTTAAATCCACCGAAACTGAGAACTTCTACGCCACATTAAGACTTAATTTGAAACTTTGACATGAACTGGGAAAGTGCGTCACATTCCCCTTTGCTTTACCTGGTGAACATAAGAGATTCTTAGGAATCAGGATTTTCTCTTGACAGGTCCCTAAAGACTCGAGATCCAAGGGATCTTGATTTGTTAAGGGTCTCTTAAGACCAAAGATTCCTATGCTTCTTATGAATGCCCTAAATCCCTAGTGGTCCGAATGAACGTTCTTATTTGTGATATACCCAATGTCAGATCCCGTGGGTTCTAGATTCCTATGAATCCTTTTCTTTTATATTTTGGGGATGTAGAGTCACAAAATCCCCAAAGATCCTGATTTTCTCCATTTTCTAGAGGGTAGTCATGGGAGAGTCGCACTTGAAAGGAGGGTTGATAAAAATTATAAAAAAAAAAAAGCAAGCAATCATTTGATTTTTTTTCTCACTTGCAGCAAATAAAAAAATCTTGAGAGTTTTCTAAAGAGGTGCCCAGATAAACTTTTAATGACTCTATATTATCCTTGTACCTGCCTGTTGCTCAGCAATTGCATAGAACAGAACTCATTCTCAGTGTTGTAAATTGCCCTGGTATTTTCTTTTTAGCTCTCCTTTGTACTCTTTAGCGTTTGCTTTTTTTCCTCCCTGTTGGTTTTTTTTTTTTTTTTGGTTTCTGCTTCTTTGGAAGTATTTGACTTCCTTTGTTTTCTTTTTTAATAACTCTATAAACCATGAAATTGGGGCAGTGGGGGACCAGAACTGTAAAAAGTAACCTCCTATTTCTATGCTTCAATTGTCATTTACTGTGCTTTTCCTTTTTATGGCTCTTTTTCCTAGTTACATGACATCATCCATGTCTACTGGCAACACTATATATATAATTACATATTTTTGTCTGTTTACTTGAGTGTAGTGTCCTAGATCATGTGAACACTTGAGGCCTTTTGATTATTTTTTTTAATTTAAAATAAATCAAGCTAAGATAAATTAGTAAGGCGATATTGAAGGGTCTTGGGTGCAATTTTTTTATTTGAGTACCTTAAAATTTAAAGCCTAACGTCGATATTCTTATTTTGGATTAATTAACTTGAAGCTAGAAGGTAAGGACAAAACTGATCATGCTCTCTTCATCTTTCTTTTAGACCCACATTATAGGGGCACATACAAAACCGAGCACATGTGCATGATAAGTTTTTTTTTTTTTTTAGTTATGAAAATTTCTCCTTCAATAGCTGGCCCCATGCAACAAAGGTGTAAAACCTTACGAAGATCAATGAAGCACGAAACATTATTGCTGATTAACATTATCCAATGGTCATTGATTAATGATTTTTTTTTTCTTTGGCAGTTTTAATCAACAACCATGGATGAAGCTTACGGTTGTCAAAAGACACCAAACGAGAATCACTGTGAATGTGATTTTGAATTATCAATGCTCCCTCTTCCTAAAAGATTTAGAAGTAAACTTTCCTTTTAACTTAAAAGTCTTCAAAACCAAATGGGTTAGAAAGGATAGGATCCTGAAAGGAACACTTGACTATTGTCGAAATGAAGAATGCAATCGTATTGATGTCTATAGAGCCCATGAAAATTGCTTCAATACCCGAAAAGCTAACCACTGAGCCTGGCAGTGAAGAAAAGTATCCAAACATATGACATTTTTATCCAGCAATTAAAACGCTTCTTAAACACAAACGGAACTAGAGAGTGGACTTTCAATATCACAGTTGTATGATATGTAAGCCTAGTATCATGAAGTGGACGAGGCACATTTTGACCGAATTTGAATAGACATTGAAACAAACCGAATATGAATCATGGAGCTCCTCCTATCTCAATTTCTCCCCTTTTGTTCGTGTCCTTGATTATGTCATTAAAGACATCAAAATCTCCTATGGGTTGGCCAACGATCCTATAGTACGAGCAATACTTAGGAATTTGTCTTTTTAACTACGGCAGGTCGCTTTAGCTCTAGAAGAGAGATGGCTTTCGCAGCCATAAGCTCATCAAATATCTCTTGAACATTGTCATCAAAGGGATACTTCTTTTCTTTCCTTTCTTTCAGGGTGAGTTATCAGCTTTCTTCCTTTTGCGTACCTTTGTCGTTTTTGTTGAAGTTTCCATTGTTGGTTGGCTTTGGGCTTGTTTGGATAAAGTGGTCGCCGACTCTGCTTTCTTGATTAGCCTTTTGATTTCGTCCCTCTTAGGTTTTGTACTTTTTTTGATAGGAAAGTTGTCTTTCCATATTGCTTGCGTTAGACATAAGGACATCAAAGTCTTGAGGCTCAGCGGTGCCAACATATTTAGCAATTTGAGGGTCTAAGTTGTTAGCACACATTCAAGTTGTCGATTGCCTACTTTGCTTTTCTTAGCATCACAACCATAGACTCCTCCACCTTGTAATGGAGTCATTCTCACTCTCGCTTGGCCTTTAGTGTGTGTCACCAATGTCTATTATAGAAACCTTTCATTTTGAACTCACAAATTGAGCCAACAATGCCCTTCTTAGGTCATCCCAAGTGTGAATGGACCTAGGCAGAAGCTAAGTATACCATGTAAAGGCTTCCTCTTTGAGAGACTGTGCAAACTGCCTAATCAAGAATGCATCATTTAAGGCAGTTTCAAAAGTGTGGAACATCGACACGTGCATCAAAACAAAGCATTGACTTGGTTGCATTTGATATGTTTTGATGAAAACCAGAAAGGTTATTATTTATGTACTTGAAAGAATTGATATGTTCAAAGTGTATTTGATAGTGTTTGATGCAATTAGGTATTTTATATATTGTTATTATGCAAGCTATTACTTTTTAATGTATTTGGACATGTGAATCATACATCTTGTCTAGCCAAACCACTTTGATAAGTATAGTTTTTATCTGAGTCAAAGTCTTTGAATATGATTTTGAGTGTTCTTTGAGTAAGACTTGTCAAAGTTAGTCAATCTAACTTTGATGGGGCATCTTGTGACTATAGCTTACTCCTTACACATATATGTTGTACTGCAAATATGGGATCAAAGTATTTGATCTAACATTGATATTCAGCCTAATATGCTTTGATGGTATTATGTCAAAGTCTGTCTATCTGACTTTGAAATACATGTTTGAATCATAGCATGTTTGTATATGTGATTAAACATATTAAGTAATCCTGTTATGTCATTGCATATGTTGCTTGAAGTATCAGATTATACATTTATATGATCTTTGAACTAATTTTATCAAAGTCCATCCAATTGGCTTTGAAATAGTTGTTTGATAAGTGTCATGATTTTTACGTGTGCTTTACACATGTTTAATATGCTAAGATATTATCATGATCTTTGTGTTTAATATGATTGGTTTAATTATTGATCTTAATATGATTGCTGAATCCTTTCTCAAAGCATGGTTAACCCTATTAGGAATGTATTTTCGTAAATCTAGCAGTTGAGTATACTAAATATCTTTTATGATATTATGAGCTTGATTGATAATAACTTATTGACATGTTTTTATAAAGCCCTTGTGTTGATTAAGCTAATTAAAGTATCTAAGGTATAGTTACAGAAAACATCTTTGGATTATCTTTAATTGCATTTGTGCATTTAATTTAATTGGTACGGATGAATACTTTGAGATCAGCATTGATATTAGTTGATGATGCTTATCTAAGCAAGAAGAGCTACAACCAAGCAAAGATCTCATCCATATTTATTTATAGGAGTTACATATTTCAAATCCAATCAAAGTCTTTGAAATAGACTTTGGTATCACAATCAGAATATTCTGGAACTTGCTTAATATACTTCAACAGATACAAGATCTACAATAAAGGTATAGTGAAGATCAATTGCCAAATGAAGATTTTCAATTATCAAAATGAGATTTTCATCAAAAGCTAAATAAAGGGCATTCAAATTATGATAGCACCAAATCCGACTGTACACATTTGCTTTAAAGGTCGCATGAAGATTGGAAGCCTATATAAATAATAGTTTGCGGTAAGTAGCAAATAACAAGACTTGAACATATTATGATAAAGCATTCAATTACACTTTTGTTATACTCTCCTTCTTATACTTTCTTGTGAGGATTCAATCATTAGAAGGGAACTTGTAACTTATAAGTTGAGAAACTTAGTTAGCTAGGTAAGTATTGAGTGAGCAATACTTAGTAAGTAACTCAACTTGAAGCACTTAGATTAGCAGTAGATCTAGGAGGATGTCTCTAGATCGAGTGGTTAGCCTTGGAAATACTCAAGCGAGCTATTGCAAGGTCGAGGACTCAACATTGTAATTTTTTAAGTGAATAAGAATTGAAGCGATTCAAATCCTAAGACAAGAAGAGTCTTAAGCAGTGATTAACCCTATTTAGAAGGGTTAACATCATAAAAATAACAAGTGTTTTATCCCACTTTTATTTTTGCATTTATATTATGTCCAAAGTCTTCTAACCTTAACTTTGATTGTTATCACATAAAGTTATTTTTGATTATCTTCAGTATATATAATTCAGGTGTCTTTGAAGTTTCCTTCAAGTTTTATTTTTTATCAATCACCCTATTCGTCCCTCTATGGTGGTCTCTTTAACTTGGGAACCTTTAATTGGTATCAAAGTAGATCTGTTCACTTTTACCTAACCATCTCATGGTAAATCATGATTTCCATTGGAATTGCCGAGATTGATCAAGGATGCTGTCTCACAAGACCTCCTTTATTTTCTGGATCAACTTTGCTTATTAGAAAAACTTATGTAGATCTTCATCAAACACCATGACCATGATCTTTAGAAAATCATTTTCAACGGAAACTTCATTCTAGCTTAGAAGAAATGTGACAATGTTAAAGCAAAGTCAAGATCAAAATACACCAAAGTAGAGGCTAAAAGAGTTGCCAAAAAATATAGAGCCTCGAATATTTATTTTGTAGTTTGAATACAAACGAGTTTAACCATGTCTCTGTATGTGATACAGCAAAACAAGTTTGGGGCACTTCGATTACAACTAATAAAGGGCAAAGTTAAGTATGTGAATCAAAGATCAATCTTTATGATCACCAGCATGAACTCTTTAAGATTCAGCATGAACAAGTCCATCAAAGACATGTACATTCGATTTATAGAGATAGTCAATAACCTGAAGTCTTTAGGCAAAACATACAAGGGGGAAATGGTAACAAAGCTATTGAGTGTCTTCCAAGAGGCAAAGGGGGACCCAAAGTCACAGGAATTGCTAAAGCCCAAGATCTAAAGACCCTCAAGTTGGATGATCTTATTAGGAAACTTTTAACTCACAAAATTTACCTACAAGAGGAGATTGATGAACAAGTGTCAAAGAAAGAAGTTGCTCTAAATCCTACAGATGACAACTTTGAAACACAAAGTAAGGAGTTTGATGATGAAGAGGATGAGACCATAACCATGATGGCTAGAGGATTCAACAAGATATTTTAAAAGCATCCACAATTCAAAGGACTTTGGAAGGGAATAACTTCAAAGAGAAAAGAAGGAACTTCTAAATGTGAAAACTCTTTCAAACTTGATACTAACTTGGGTATTTGTTATGATTATGCAATTCGAAATCAAAGATTGGCGAATACGAAGAAAAAATTGAAAAGAAGTTCAAAGCTAAGAATGAAAACAAGAAAGTCATGACGTCATGACAGTTGTGAAGTGATAATGAAAGCAATGATTGTGAAAGTGCAGGAGAGAAAATAGGAAATTGCTACCTTGTGGCCAAAGGAGACCTTGAGGGAGAAGAAGATGAAAATTTCAAAGAGGTAAGACCTAAATATGTACTTACTTTTACAAAAGAATATCTGGCACAAAGTTTATTAAATTGTTTTAGATATGAATAAGAATATTTATCTGAGATTAAATCCCTTAGAAAGGCTATCAAAGTCTTAAAAGAAGAAAATAAGAATTTATGAAACACTTATGAAAGTCTACACACAAAGGTTAAAGCCTTGAACTTGAAAAGTTTGATTTACAAAAAAAGTGGGATGATTCTCACAAGTTTGTTTTAAAACTTACTAAGTGACAAGAAAATTTAGACAAATTGTTTGGTTCTCAATGTGTGTGTTTTAATAAAGAAGATCTTGGCGTCAATCCGAACAACAAGAAGAATTCTTATAAAAACTTCTTTGATAAAGAGGCAATACGTGAGAAATCACACAGTCATGCTATCCCTTAAAAAAATAAAGCAACTTTGGATATAAATATCAAAGTTACTCTATTCCCTAAACGAGATAAAGCAGCCATGGTCATAAGGATCAAAGTCACTGTACTTATCAAAGAGGAAGAGCAACTTTGGCCATCTTAGATATCAAAGTTATTCTTGTCCTAAAAATCATTCTAGGGGCACTAAAGGAATGAGACCAGCCAACATGATGGTTATTAACAATCCATGACTGAAATTATGACCTTAAATTTTGATTTTAAAGTCACAGTCTGATCCTTGAAATGACATTACTTTGAAAAAAGTTAGACATTTGCGGTTGACATGTACGAAAGGGAGCAAGTTTGAAAGCTCAAAGCCCTAAGGTTTCGGACTAAACTGTTTGAATCATACAAAAATAAGAAGTTGCAAGTTTGTTAATGATAGACATTGAGTTTGAGATATCAAAGTCAAAATCCAGACTTTGAAAAACATGTTAGAAAGTATACAAACTATTTTATTTGAAAAAGGTCAAGTTTTGAGCATACTATGAAAAGGGAATTGAGGTTACGCTTCTAAATTTCTAGTAGATACTTGCATGCTTTTAGGATCATATGCGTGTTTGATTTAGCTTTGGCATATAAACCCTTATTATTATATTTTGATGGCATGCCATATGTTGGATAGCTGTTCTCATTAAAAAATCCTTTTCTAAGTGATATTCTTTGTAATGCATGAATATCATGTTAGACCTACTAGCCTTTAATATTTGTTCTAATGTGCAATATCATCATTCATCTCTTGAAATATATATCATGTGCTAGCCTATATACATCTTGATAGACTTAGACTTCTTTTAGTTCATGCTTGTCATGTGTTACTTTCATCATGGTTTGATTATAATCATAATGCAATTTGAGATTGTTATTGCATTACTGATTCTTTACACGAGCATGGCATATTCATTATATGTTCTTGCTTGATGCTTCTATATTACTTGAATTACCTTCAAGGGCTATTTTTGGAAGTTTCAAAGCTGAAACACAGAGTATTGAACTCTTGAGAATGCCAAATCCAAATACATTTGGAAACTTGCCAAGTTTGCTCTAACAGTCACAAGAAGATTGGAAGGCTATTTAAAGAAGAGTTGAAATAAGTAGCAAAAAACAAGACTTGAACATATTGTGATAAGGCGTTAAATTGTACTCTTCCTAGACTCTCCTTGTAGTTTCTCATAAGGATTTAATCTTTGTAAGGGAACTTGCAACAAGTTGGGGAATTTATGTAGATAAGTGTAGAGTGAGCAATACTCAGTAATTTAACGTACTGAGTTGAGTGGTAGATATAGGAGAAGTGTCTCCTGATCGAGTGGCTAGCGTTAGAAGTACTCAAATGAGCTATTGTGGAGTCAAGGACTCAATCTCTTGTAACTTCTTCTGTGAATGAGAAGTAGGGCAGTTCAAATCTTAGGGAAAAAAATGTCTTAGGCGGTGACTAACCATATTTGGAAATGCCAACATGGTAAAAATATTACATGTTTTGTCCTACTTTTATTTTTTGCATTTATATTATCTTCGAACTCTTCTAACCTTAAAACTTCGATTATTATCGATAAAAGTTGTTTTGTGTTATCTTTGGCAGATTTTGTTCAAGTGTCTTTAAAGTTGTCTTAAGTTTTAAATTTTTGTCAACCACACTAGTTAAGCCCCCTCTAGGGTGATATCTCTTTAACTATGGGACCTTGGCTAAGCTTAACACATCAATACAAAAAGTTTGAAGAAACTCCATCAAATTTTTCCAATCCAATTTGTCACCATTCTGACATCTATCCCCTCATGCTTGAAGATAAGGTAATGCCTTACGGCTACCATACTATTGGTTAGTTCGCATATAAAACACATGTAAAACAAGAACAAACGAACTTAGAGTTTAAAAATGTCAAATCATTTTTTTAGGGAGGTCATCGAATAAAAAGAGCGCTTTTTTCTCCCCAAATGGAATTAAGTACTTAAGACTCGAATCACACATTTTAATATGAAATTTTCGGGACCATGGAATAAAACATTTAGTTTCCAATAAACTAATAACAGTTAGCAATAGTGATTTTCATCAATGTACTATACAAGAAGCTCAGGTATAAACACATGTATTTTTTTGAGCATATTCATTTAATAAAAGTCAATTTTTTCCATGATAAATATTTGACCATATTTTTTACCAAAAGTTGCCAAATAAAACACCTCCAGTATTTTAAAATTCAACTGTTTAATATGTGGCTATACTTGTGTTGGATCGTACCATTTAAGGATTGGTCTAAGAGCATCAATTTTTCAAATTTAGACTACTATAATAGATAGATATATTTTTTGATGAAAGATTACAATAAAAAATTTACAAATCCCATTTTTTTGAGATTGTATTATGATACAACTATAGAAGAATTTCAATAAAAATTTACAAATCCCATTCTTTGAGATTGTATTATGATACAGCTATAGAAGAATTTCAATTAATTTTCTCCATTAGAAAGTTTATTTGTTATATAGCTTATGAATTTGTTTAAGTGTAAAGCTTATTATTACAGAACATTGCTATTATTATTACGGAACATTGTTACTTTAGTTATTTTACTTAAAACAAAACCAAAAAACAAAAGAATAAATCTTTTGAATTAAAGCATCTTATTTATGATATTTTACACGCACTCCCACTTTTATATCGCCGCCGGTGTGGTTGATGGACATTCGAAGTCGTCAAATACACTCTGTCTGTGAGTGGAGAATATTGGTGCTTTCCTGACCACCAAATCGTACTGGGCTAAAATTCATAAAACCCGAATTATGCTTCAGCACCATACTCATAATTGATTAACCCACCTCAAATATAATATAACCCCCCCCCCCCTTCTTCCGCCCTCAACTTTGTGAACCAGAATAGTACAATCCCCAACTGTACCACGTGCAACAGACAAATTTTCAACCAACAGTGGTCAAAAAACTGCACCATCAGGTAAACCAGAGGGCACTTTTACACAAGCTATTATGTACCGGAACCCTTAGAGCTGTGTGGTTCCCCAAAATGAGATTTAAGCCCAATCCAGCACTGGTAGTAATCATGGTCCAGGAAGGGAGACTCAAGAGCCCAGACACATACTCGGGGAATTAGATATGATTCAAACATGAAAGCCATCGTTCCACTAAGTTTATATGGCGCTGCATCCTCCCCACGAGCAATAGTAGCCTGAAACGCCCTCAAAGAAATTAAAATGAGCATGCCACAAACTACAAACCCTTCAAAACATATTTAGAAATACTGCAGAGGAAAACCCCAAAAAAAGGCTCCTTTTCTCTTTTCTCTTTTTTTTTTTTTTGGTTGGGAGGGGGGGTGGTTATAGAAAAGCTTCTTCTGGCCGCGAAGCTAAAGTTTCAGTTTAGTTAGCATACCTCGTAAGTCTTAGTATCAGGACCATGCGGTGTCATGCAACTGTGAAGACTGGCCCCGCCAGGAAGAAACCCTTCGGCTTTTGCCTGCATATATTTAGAGAATGCTGAGTTGGAAAGTACTGCCACAGAAATTATCAGTCAGAGATCAATTATCAAAACAAAGATACATGCCAATTAGCATCCCCCCCCCCCCCCCAAAACAAAAAAAAGAACTTGTTTCTGCATTCCCCCACTCTTCATGGGTCACTAAACAGGATGGTTCTTCTACATAAACTCAGTATGTACGGTTATACAAATACTTGCCTTCTGCCAACTTGATATGTCAGAATTATACAAATGTTTGTCTTCAATTCTGCCAACTTCTGCAAAGGCAAGGCTAAATCTTAAAACCCAGCGCCCCCCCCCCCCCCCAAAAACCCCCCCAAAAACACCGAAATAAAGAGAAACCTCCCCAGTGTAGGCCTATGATACCGGTTCGGCTTTAAATTAAGGTCAGAGACACTTGAACTAAACAAACCAGTGTCAATCTGCCAGAAATGTTGAACACCAGCAGTCGTCCGATGCTCAGATGCTCTCACGTATGCCAAAAAAACCTCAAGAAATTATGTTGTATTAATTGACATTTAGGGCCTGAACCTCATGATTGAATAAAAAATCTCATCACACATCCACTAAATTCATCTTTGTTTTTTTTTTTTTTTTAAACGGTTGCATAAATCACTTGTCAGTGTAACGGTGTTATAATGTGTATGTGTCTCATATGGATATCCTTGCTCCTCAGATATTTTTAAGAAGTCCACAATGTGAATGCTATCCTACCAGTGTAGGCATGTTTGCAGCAACTTCTCGCTCTCACAAGCTACTTCAGATTTTCCTCCTCACAACAGAATATGTTAAAAGACTCGTCTGCCCGACTTCAAATCGAATAAGCAACGCAACGGGTAGGCAAAAAATCAGATTTGTTACCTCATAACCACCATAAATCAGGCCCATGAACTCACTCATACAATTGCGGTGGTAGTAAGGAGGCCGGAATGTGTGTTCAGCAACCAGCCACCTTGGAGGGAAAATAACAAAATCAAGTAATGCCACACCAGGCTTGTCTGTTGGAGCAGTTAGCACTGTAACAAACACGGTAAACAGCCAAATAGTTAAAAGAAGAATACTTTTAAGATTTTTTTTTGGGGGGGGGGGGGCTCACCTGTATTTATTGACGGGTCCCCATGGTCCACCAAAACAGTATTGAAAGGACAAAACTTGCTCAAATCATACTGCAACAAGAAGCATTCAGAATCATACTGGAACAAAAAGTACGCAACACCGCCTACGTCTGGCTGAAACAGGGTCCTTGGAAATTCAGATGCACAATATGCACCCCTGAAATGTGGCGACACAACAAAATTACAGCAGAAACATACAGACACATTACCTTATAAGGGACATAGTTACCATGCCAAGCAACCACATTGAAGGGAGAGAAGTCCTGTTTTGCGGTAAATAACTCCCCACCGTATTTTTGAACAATAGTGTAATTTTGCCGGGGACTATGCTCAAACCAAGCAGCAGGAACAAGAAAATCTCTTGGAGCAGCTAGACCATTTGCACCTGCACGTAATCAACATTACCAGTTACCGTCCTATTCTTTCTAGATGAGCAAATTTACCTACACAATAGACGAAAGATAATCAAACCTTAGTCGTCTTTGAGAAAACCAAGCATCCTACAACTCGGTTACAACAATGGGACACACTAGTTATTTTCCTATCTAACATGAATACATTTTTGACCTCACTAGAAAATTGAATTAGATACCTATAGGGCCCAGGTCAGGGAGCTGAAAATGTGTCCCAAATATCTCGGCAACATAGCCTCGTGATGGACCATCAGGCAACCTGATAGCAAAACGAAATCCTTGAGGTACAACAGCAACTTCACCTGGTGAAATTTGCAATCTGCCACACTCCGTTATGATCCGTAGCCCTGCAAACCAGGAATATGTCAGCACAGGGACTACAAGATTTACACTTGCGTCTTGACCATAACATTAGACACAAATAGCACACAAGCCAGCATGTGTTAGGTTAAAGCCTTTGTGACAAAAGCAGCATGGACGTGTTCCAGGGCTTTCTTCTTTTAGTCAGGCAAGGCCGGCCACCCAATTGAGCCTTACCCGGGGATGGCCTCGTGACAGTGCATGGGCAGACAAGAGGGAGGCATGGTAAACCAAACAGCAAAAGGGGCATGATGACCATCCACAGATTTCCCATCGAGGGAATGGCTTCTAAAAGCCACGTTGGTCTCAATCTGTTAATTAGAGTTTCCTTTTTTTCCCTCTATTTTTCTTCGTTTGTGTTTTATTCTTTTCTTTTTGGGGTTATTAGAATATATGGCATCCACTAGTCATGCAACAAGGACAATAACCTCTAAGTGGTTTCCACAGGAGCACAGTTCGGGAAGATCCAGATCTAGTTGGGCGTACCCTGTCATGTACAAGATGTTCCCGAGAGGGCAACAAAAGTTTAACAAAACCCTTCCTTAAGAAGCGACATGTCCTTGGATCTGATCACATCATCAGACTACAAGAAAAAATGATGAACCAAAACAAAAAAAGATCTCAAGTTTGATTTTTGATACCGTGTATCATAATGTCATACAAAGTATGAATGTAAAGACTTTACGTACTTCCTTTTTGGGGTACAAACAAGAAGTCACCATCAGCATTGCAGAAGGCACGACTGTCCATTGATTTGTTGGCAGTATACCTACACAAGCAATTCTGACTTTTAACCTCTTCCTCATCAATAAACACAACTGATACATAGACAAGGATGCTTTTTCCGTATATATTACAGAATGTAACTGAAGAAAAACAGAAATTATTATCCAGTGATGCATCCAGTGATGCATGAGCCCTAGCTAAGTGTAGATATAACATGTAATTGTGCAATGTTTATCTGAGGTTCCTAATATTTCTAATAAGTAAAACCAGAAGGATGAAAATGGCTCATCAGTTACTCAACAATAAGAGGGCAGATGACGACAATTTTTTATGGAGCATCCAAGTTTAATCCCCTATGAGGCATTCACATACATTCCTGCTTGCAATATCTCATGTTTTCAGCGTCCTTGGAACATCTTAATGACAACAGCTTCCACCATAGCCCAACCACTGACATACGTGATTTTTTTTTGGGGGGGGGGGTGTCAGGACATAGGTGAATTAGCATTCGGAAACTAAAGCTCAGATATTCACATCATAGGGGAATGACTGCAACATACTGCTCAAGTAAAATTGTCAATGATGAAAAGATTAGCTAGAAAATCCTAATACCGATATGATGAACTGATCATCAGCTAATCACTATATGTTGAAAAGACAAGTTAAAGCACAAGCTACATGTGAAGATGGATTTCAAGTTTCCTAGAGCAAACAAGATAATTGTCATGCATCATAAGGAACAAAGATACACGTGGAAAAAGAAAGGCTGTTTGCAACTATGCATCATGATATCATTTGAATTTTATTGCCATCATGGTGTTTCCCATAAAAATTGCGGGTTGTGGTACTTGAGAGGATTGAAACTTAGTTAGCATAAAGAAAGCACAGGAAAGAAAAGGTTGACAAAGAAAGATACAGGCTGAGATAATAAAACAGAAATACCAATTACATGTGAACTGCGTATCCATGCCGGAGATAAGAACTGCCTGCCCCACAGATAGTTTGTAGACCATCAATGAAATCAATCGGGTCTTCAGGAATATCTATAGGCTTCCATCTTAGTTGGGTTGGGTTAGCCGAGCTATTAGACTGATTGAATTCTGCAACAAGTTTCGCATTTCCAGGAACAGAAGGCTTAAATGGCTCATGTGTAACTGATGGCTTGATTCGATATAACCAACTACCAAGAACAACAGATTACAACATTAATTAAAAATCCATGGAGCAAGAGTTCCCTCCAGCATTTAGAGAAATCAGAGTAAGGATTTGTTCAGGCTTTTGCATTACATACTTGAGGAAACAAGCTCCATATTTGACACAAGAAAGAACTTGATAAAACAAACAAGAAGAAAGATAACTAAGATTGCATAGACTTCTGTGATTAAAAAAGCGCGCCTCGGGTGCACCTAGGCTCACAAAAGCCACAAGCCCAAGCTCTTGCGCCTGGGAAGAGGTCAAGCACAGCCCATTCTTTAAGCTTCAGAAGCCCACGCCTTTTTGCGCTTCAGACTAAGGCTCAAAACGACCCAAGAGAGAGAAAGGGAACACATAAATGGAAAAACACAAATACCTTTAGATTGACCCTTACCTTTGCTATATTATTCAATTTTGAGGCTGAAACCCTCATGTAATTGCATGCATTTGCTTGGAGTATAGACTAAATTGAAGAACCCTAATTTAGAAACCCTAATTTTTGTATGGGAGGTTGGCTGTAGTGGAAGGCTTGTATAGTGTTTTAATAAAGACATAGTTGGTCAATCTTTCCCATACTTTTTTGGCGAACGATCTACGTCGGTCTCTTCCTCCCGCTAGATGAGAAATACAATGTCGCCAACGCCAATAATATGGAAAGCAGGATTAATGAATACACTTCCTCATCACCCTAATGCGCTATCAAATATTGTTTCCTTTTTTTTGCGGTCCTTCCTAAAATGTCTTTAGAATTGATGAACCGAATATAAGATACCATAGTACGGCCCGCTATGATATCTAATCACTTGTTTACTGTTATCATCTAAACTATCTGTCCAAAATATGATTTGGAACTGATTTTGAGCATTTTTGGGGAAAGCCGCCTCGCGCCCAAAAAGCTCGCGCCTTCACCTTGAAGCCCGTGCCCGAGCCCCAAGACGGTTTGTGCTTTTGTGCGCTTCGAGCTTTTTTAATCTAAGGAAAATTTTGCGCGAGAAGGACCGAAAATCAGAGCTTTGAGCTCAAAGAAAGAGGTTTTAGTAATGCAACCCATGACAGTGCTTTGAACTCAAGGCACTAATTTTTGATATAGAGCATTTGTATACTATCCAATTGCTGAATTAGATCATTTTTATTTTCCTGCCCATACCAACTAATTCTCTCTCTCTCTCTCCCCCTCTGTGTAAGTGTGTGTCTATACTCTATAATATATATATATATATATATATATATATATATATATATATATATATATATATATATATATATATATATATATATATATATATATATCTGTGTGTGTGCATGCGCAACCGAGCGTATATATATGAATATGCGTGTGCGCGTGTGCGTGTGCGCGTACACACACACACACATATATCTATATCAACACACACACACACACACACACATATATGCATACATATATATATGCCATATATATACGCGCGCACGCGCACACACACACACACGATATATATATATATATATATATATATATATATATATACACACACACACATACA
>JAKOGI010003476.1:0-52552 GCA_029747015.1 Carnegiea gigantea | reverse complement strand
CCACTCAAGGCCCGGTGGATAACAAGCAACTCTCCTTTATTGGGGCCTTCTTCAACTTCTTCCAAGCTTCCTTCTTCATAGTGCTCTCCTTCTTCTTCGTCATAGGCATGTTCATCACATGCTTCTTGGTACTCTGCTAGGGAAACGATCCTCTTGTTTCACACTCAGATGCATAGTGTCCCATACCTTGGCACCGAAAGCAACGAACCTTGTCTTTAGATTTGGGCTCTTGTGTGGAGGGTTTTGGAGGGGTTGGAGTGGTGTTTTTGGTTTGTGGTGGTGGGGGATTTTGTGGACGAGGAGGGGAGTACGGAAGCCTTTGTGTGGGGTAAGGACGAGAGAGAGGCTTGGAAAGGATACTCTTTCCCTTTGATTTCTTTTATTGTTCTACCTTGTAGGCTAGAGAACTCAAGTCATCAAGGGATGAATATGGTTGCAATTCACCAATATGAGCAATAGACTCATCAAGTCTGGTTAAGTATCTTACCAAGGTTTGAGAGTCATCTTCTTTCAAGTCGCATTTGAGTAGGAGTTGTTCAAACTCCCGAGTGTACTCCTCTACACTTTTTGACCCTTGCTTGAGGCGGTGGAGTTTCAGATAATTATCTTGCACATAGTGTGAGGGAAGAAACTTGGCCTTGAGTTTTTCTTTCATTTTGGCCACGTTCTAATTTTCCCTTTCCCATTTCTTGCTCTTTTCGCTCCAAGGTTAGCCCACCAGATTGAAGCATATTTGCGGAGTTTAAGGGCTACGAGTTTTACCTTCTTGTCCTCCGGGATGTCCTCATATTCAAAGATCCTCTCAATGGTATGCAACCAATCGAGAAATAAGTCCGGGTCAAGTTGGCCTTCAAATTCGGGGATGTCAATTCGGACACCACCAATATTGCTTCCTTGCCTTCGTCTCCTTGGGGCTTCTTTGTCACTAGAATTGGCTCGGGATTGAAGGTCTTCTTCTTCCGATTTGACCACCGGTTCATGAGGATGAGAGGGAGTGGGACTATGAACCCACCTTCGTTTTTCCTCCAAAAGTTGCCCAAGTTGAGTTCGAAGATAAGTGACTTGAGCTTCTAACTCTTCCACACGTGCTTGGTCGCTTCTTGTGGACTTTGTAGACATGTTGGAGATGCTTTGAAGGAGGAATATGCAGCAGGGAAAGTGGCACGGTCGTGCAAGGGGGCACGGGCAGGCCGTGCTATGCTTCGACTTGAGGAAATGCAGAAAAGTATGGTGGCACGGCCGTGCTGGTAGGCACGGGGGCACCGTGCTGCGTCTCGACTTGAAGATTTCTGGAAAATGAATATGGCACGGTCGTGTGATATGGCAAGGGGGCACCGTGCGAAATTTCTGTCCTGTGGATACTGAATGTTCACGGTTTTTTTTTTTTTTTTAATGTATCTGGGTGTGATGTGGGTCACTTTAAAACCTTGGCTCTGATACCAATTGGTGTATATGTGGGTGGTAAGTGAACCAAATCAAACTCAAATAAACCCAAATAAGAATTGAACCAAAGTAAAGAGAAAATGGAAGGTTGATTGAGATGGAAAGAAAATAATAATAAAAAAAAACAAAGGATAAACAAGACCTTGCACTTGAGATAATCCTTCGCGGAGCCACTCAAGGACTTGATCTTGGGCAAATCCTCTCGTCTTCACCAAGGAATCACTCCAATTGAAAAAGAAAAGAGAACCTAGAACACCACTTGAACTTGCCAAAATTCAAGATATAGAACTAGGGATTTTTTTTTTTGGACACAAATGAGAATCACTCTCAAGGTGTTTGTACTACTCTTGGAAAAGCTTACAACTCTGAATTAAAAAACACTTCACACCCCACTATATATAGGCAACAACAAGACAAGCAAAAGACACAAACTCCTAGCAATTTAAAGCTAGAAAATTGAAAAGACTTAGGAAAAATAAAAAGACACAACTTAAAGGAATGGGGGAGGTTACAATGAACATTCTAGACTCCCTATCAGCTGAAGAAATCCATCCAAGTCGTGCATGATGTCAGCAAGGTGATGTCATGTAACCTATGTCTCTTCACTTGCCCAGCATTAACTCCATGCAGCAGCCTTCAGTTCAACTGAGCATTTCTCTCAGCTCACACGTCCAAATAAGGCGCTTTTGGGCTTGTTGGAAAGCCCGGGAAATCTATTTTCCCGAATGGGCTCATTTGCTCAATTTGAATAAGTAGATAAAAAGTTATGGCTCGAATATTATACCTATATCAGAACTAGACTGGAACAGGACATGTCTTCTTTGAGTAATATTTAGCCCAACCAAACGACGTCCAAATTAAACATAATTGGGCTTGTTTGAAAGCTGAGATCTTAAACTTCAAAAACATGTGGAGCCTCAAGTTGTGGGACCACTTTAGTTAGGCCAAAAGTGCACACAAAAATCGAGAAATTTCGGGATGAAGGCGGCATTACCTCTTCGGGCATGAACGCCAATTTCCGGCAAAGTTTTGCAACTTCTTTGACTTCTTGAAACTTGATGAGTCCTCCTTGGGCTGAGCTTGATGGTCCTTGGGCTTCTCATGATGGTCTCCATCAGATAGTGGTGAACTAACATTGGGGCATGAAAGGGGACATCTTAAGGTTTATCAAAATGCAAAAATTAAGGACTTAAGCCTCCTTAAAGCTTAGGAAATCAAGTGCACAAAACCGGGTAAGGATTGGTTCTTGAACCCGTGTGCACCACCTTGGGTTGCTTGGACAATTTGGACCATGGCTTGTATCTTGGAGCTTGTATTGGACTTTGATTGACTTCTTGGACCTTCTTCATTACTAATGGTGGTGGGGACTACATCATGTAGGGAATGAAATGTGCCATCTTTGAAAATCAGTCTACCACCACAAAGATTGAGTCCTTTCCCCTTTGGGTCTTAGGCAGTCCTAAAATGAAATCCATGCTCACATCCACCCATGGTAGAGTAGGCACGAGAAGTGGGGTGTATAAACCGTGAGGTAGAGTGTGACTCTTGGCTGCCTGGCACGTTCCACACCTTCTTAGGATGTCTTGGACATCCTTCTCCATCCCTGGCCAGTAATAATGCTCTCTTAACATGGTTAAGGTCTTTAACTCTCCAAAATGCCCTGCTAAGGAACCACCATGAACTTTTCTAACTAGAAGTTCACGGATGCTACACTTAGGAATACACAGCCGTACTCCCTTGAATAGATAGCCCTCCTGGACTATGAAATCTCCCTTGGGGTGCTTTGAACATGTGGAATAAAGGCTCCCAAGGTCTTCATCTTCGGCATATAGACTCTTAAGATGCTCAAAACCAAGAATGAGAGCATCTAGTTGAAACAAAGGGAGATACCTCCTTGATAATGCATCCGCACCTTGATTCAACTTTCCTGACTTGTGCTTGATGGTGAAGTGGAATGACTGAAGGAACTCAACCCATTTAGCACGGCGTGAGTTAAGCTTGTGTTGGCCTTGAATGTACTTCAATGCCTCATGATCAGAATGAAGTATAAACTCACTAGCCACTAAATAATGGCTTTAATGCTCTGGACACCGAATGATAGCATAGAATTCCTTGTCATAAGTAGAATATTTTCTCCTGGAATCACATAGTTTCTCACTAAAGAAGGCTAATGGTTTACCTTCTTGAGTAAGAACTCCACCAATTCCCACTCCAGATGCATCACATTCAACCTCAAAGACCTTCTCAAAGCATGGTGAAGCTAGTACTGGTGCTTGAGTTAGTCTCTTCTTTACCTCTTTCAAAGGCAGATTGTGCTTTAGGGTTACATTTGAATGATGCTCCCTTGAGAACTTCAGTCATAGGAGACATGATGGTACTAAAGTTTCTAAAGAATTGATGCATATTTCCATATGCATCATTTTTATTCAAGTCCAATTTCAAAGAAGAAAAGGGTCAAAGAAGATCATGCTTGGAAGTGTGCTTATTTGATCTTATTAAGTGAGTTCAAAGACTCACGACACTATGAAGAGGTCAAAAAGAGGTTAAGCTTTGCTAGAAATTTGGCGCTGAATTCATCCCTGCGGAACCCGATTTTTTTGACCACTTTTGGACAAGCTCAAGTGGACCCACAACTTGAGGCTCCACATGGTTTTGAAGTTTAAGATTTCATCTTTCAAATAAGCCCAAGTTTGTTTAATTTGGACGTCATTTGATTGGGCAAAATATCACTCAAAGATTCGTTATGCTGATCCAGTCCAGTCTGAGATAGGTGCATTGTTTGGGCCATAACTTTCAAACCGCTGATCCAAATTGAGCAAATGAGCCCATTCTGGAAAATAGACTTCCAGGGCTTTCTAACAAGCCCAAGAACGCGTGATTTGGCCGAGTATTCTGGAAGTTATGCTCTGTTGAAGTTGAGGCAGTTGCAAGGATTAATGCTGGGAATATGAAGAGTCTTAGGTTACATATATTTGTGTGGCTGATATTGTGCACGTTTTAGATGCTTCTAGATTGATGTAATCAGCTGCAAAAATCCTAGAATATTCCTTGTAACCTCCCCCACCCCCTTTTATGATGTGTCTTTTCATTTTTCTTAGACTTTTCATTAGCTAGTTTTAATTGTTAGGAGTTATTTGAGTCTTTTGATTGTCTTTTGCTGAGTCTATAAAAGGGGAGGGGCATGTGAAGCTAATCATTCAGCATTGTAAGAGATTTCCAAAGTAATACAAGCACCTTTGAGAGTGATTCTCAATTGTGTCTCAAAAATTCCTAGTTCTATATCTTGAATTTGGCTAATTCAAGTGGTGTTCTAGGTTCTCTATCTTTTCCAATTGGAGTGATTCCTTGGTAAGACAAGAGAATTAGCCCAAGATCAAGTCATTGAGTGGCTCCGTGAAGGATTATCTCAATTACAAGATCTTGTTCTATCCCTTTTTCTTGTGTAGTGAAGTTCTTCATCCATCTCATCCATCTTTCATTTCTCTTTCCAATTTGGCTTATTTGAGTTGGAGTTTGATTTGGTTCACTTACCCCCCCACATATACATCAATTGGTATCAGAGCCAAGGCTTTTAAGTGACCCACATCATACCCAAACACATCCCAAAAAGCCAAAATACAAAAAAAAAAAAAAAGAGGCACAAACCGGCAATCCGAAGTCTTGAAGACCAGAGAAGCAGCACGGTGCCCCCGTGCCACAACACACGACCGTGCCATATTCTTTTTCCAGGAATCTTCAAGTCGAGACGGAGCACGGTGCCCCCGTGCCGCCAAGCACGACCGTGCCACTCTACTTTTCTGCATTTTCTTCAGCCGAAGCATAGCACGGCCTGACCGTGCCCCCTTGCACGACCGTGCCACCTTTGCCACAGCCAACTTACGTTTCAAATCAATCCACGAAGAACCCTAGACCTCATCCTTCATGCCGTCTTCAAAGAACTTGGAGAAAGAACTAGCTCTTATTGATATTGGATATGCTTGCTTTGCAATTCCAAAATTTCATGGCGAAAAGGAAGAGTTCGCAGGTTGGTTATCTAAGGGGAACGAGTTTTTGCTTGTTGTATCCTTAATGACCAACAGAAGTTCGAAGTGGTTATTTCAAGATTGAGAGGATGTGCACTTCAGTGGTGGAATAAATATAAGTTTGAGCGAAAAAAGAAAGGAAAAGGAAAGGTGAGAACTTGGAAGAAATTGAGTAGTAAGTTGAAGGGTTCCTTTTACCCATCCACTTACATGCCCATGAAAGAAAGTATCTCCGTTAAGCTCACGGGTTCATTCCCTTCCACCCCACAAAAAGAACCAACCCCACAAATGATCTTCCCCCCACAACCTAGGAGGTGTCTCAAGTGCCAAGGGCTTGGACACTTATCCACGGATTGCCCAAATAACGAGGTCATTACCTTGGAAGAAAGGAAAGCCGTGGAAGAAGAGAACGATCAGGAGGAAAGCCTTGAAGAAGAAATTGAAATCAAGGTTGAAAAAGAAGAAATACTTCACTTAGAGAAGGTTTCTCAAAAGCCAAACAAAGATGAAGAGATCCTTGGAGAAAAAGCTTCAAGCCTAGTTGACCTACCTCTTGTTTTTGGTGACTGTGGTGATGAAGAGACCATTGAACTTGAGACCCAAAGATCCGAGTTGAAGCAAGAAGAGATTGTGCAAGAAATTGAGCAATCCTTCACCGAAGAAGGGTGCCAAGAAGATAATGAGGTGAATTTGAGCATAACCCCAAGAATTGAAGAACATGTAGTTAAAGACCTTGAAGTGATGAAGCCATGTAGGGTTGCTGAAGAGTTTGAACAACTCTTGATTCAAGAAGTACGCCCTACCCAACTCCAAGCACCCGAGTTGGAGGCATGTGGGGTTATTGAAGAAGTTGAGCAACTCTTGACCCAAGAAGAATTCACCTTAACCCCCATTCAACCTTCCCAACCCCTCAAACCACAAAAGGACCGACAAGCCTTAACCCTCATTCATCCTTCCCAAACCCTTGCCCCCAAAGAAGATTTCCCACTTCCGCCTCTTCTCCTCACCAGGTATGACCCGTTTTATCATCCTCCCCTCACCCTCTTCTATATCTCTCTAGAGGTGATGCCCTGTGACCTCCTTCCCCAAAAGCTCCCATATTGTAAGCGCGACCCCTTTCTTGAGAGGCTTGCCAACCCTTTGAGTTTGAGGACAAACTCAAAACAACCCGGGGAGTATGATGCATATTTCCATATGCATCATTTTTATTCAAGTCCAATTTCAAAGAAGAAAAGGGTCAAAGAAGATCATGCTTGGAAGTGTGCTTATTTGGTCTTATTAAGTGAGTTCAAAGACTCACGACACTATGAAGAGGTCAAAAAGAGGTTAAGCTTTGCTAGAAATTTGGCGCTGAATTCATCCCTGCGGAACCCGATTTTTTGTGACCACTTTTGGACAAGCTCAAGTGGACCCACAACTTGAGGCTCCACATGGTTTTGAAGTTTAAGATTTCAGCTTTCAAATAAGCCCAAGTTTGTTTAATTTGGACATCATTTGATTGGGCAAAATATCACTCAAAGATACGTTATGCTGATCCAGTCCAGTCTGAGATAGGTGCATTGTTTGGGCCATAACTTTCAAACCGCTTATCCAAATTGAGCAAATGAGCCCCATTCTGGAAAATAGACTTCCAGGGCTTTCTAACAAGCCCAAGAACGCGTGATTTGGCCGAGTATTCTGGAAGTTATGCTCTGTTGAAGTTGAGGCAGTTGCAAGGATTAATGCTGGGAATATGAAGAGTCTTAGGTTACATATATTTGTGTGGCTGATATTGTGCACGGTTTTAGATGCTTCTAGATTGATGTAATCAGCTGCAAAAATCCTAGAATATTCCTTGTAACCTCCCCCCCCCTTTTATGATGTGTCTTTTCATTTTTCTTAGACTTTTCATTAGCTAGTTTTAATTGTTAGGAGTTATTTGAGTCTTTTGATTGTCTTTTGCTGAGTCTATAAAAGGGGAGGGGCATGTGAAGCTAATCATTCAGCATTGTAAGAGATTTCCAAAGTAATACAAGCACCTTTGAGAGTGATTCTCATTTGTGTCTCAAAAATTCCTAGTTCTATATCTTGAATTTGGCTAATTCAAGTGGTGTTCTAGGTTCTCTATCTTTTCCAATTGGAGTGATTCCTTGGTAAGACAAGAGAATTAGCCCAAGATCAAGTCATTGAGTGGCTCCGTGAAGGATTATCTCAATTACAAGATCTTGTTCTATCCCTTTTTCTTGTGTAGTGAAGTTCTTCATCCATCTCATCCATCTTTCATTTCTCTTTCCAATTTGGCTTATTTGAGTTGGAGTTTGATTTGGTTCACTTACCCCCCCACATATACATCAAGAATCTCCTGTAAAAAGAAGCTAAGCCATGGAAACTTCAAACATCACGTATGCTTTGTGGTTGAGGCCAAGACCGAATAGCCTATATCTTCCCTTCATCTATGTTGATCCCTTCTCCAGAAACAATGTAGCCTAAGAATGTAACTTCCTGAGTGAAGAAAGTACATTTCTTAAGATTACCATACAACTACTCACGTTCCAAGACATGCATAATCTGATTGAGATGACCTCAGTGTGCTTGCTCGTCATTGGAATAGATTAGAACGTCGTCAAAGTAGACCACCATGAACTTGCCAATGTAACGTTTGAATACTTGATTCATTAGCCTCATGAATGTACTAGGAGCATTAGAAAGACCAAATGGCATAACCAGCCACTCATATAAACCTCCCTTAGTTTTGAATGCAGTCTTTCATTCATCTCCCTCTCTTATCCTGATTCGGTAGTAGCGACTTCGAAGATCAATCTTTGAAAATACTTTAGAACCATGTAGTTCATCCAACATATCTTCAAGCCTAGGTATGGGATACCTATACTTGATTGTAATTTTGTTTATGGCTCTACTATCCACACACATTTGTTGGCTACCATCTTTCTTTGGAGCCAACAAGGCAGGTACGGCACAAGGACTTAGTGACTCATGTACAAGTCCTTTTGACATCAATTCCTCCGCTTGCCTTTGAATCTCTATGGTTTCCTTTGGGTTCATTCTGTAAGCAGGTTTATTTGGAAGGACAAAACCAGGAATGAGATCAATGTGGTGTTGGACATCCCTTTTGGGGGGTAAACCCGCGGGGATGTCTTCTGGAAACAAGTGACAGAATGCTTGAATGAGTGATTTGGCAATAGGATGAGTTGGCATAGGGATTCTGGCTCATCTTGAATGGTTAAGATCCACTCTTTATTCATGATTAGAAGCCTTTAAGAGAGTTTCACTAAAGGTAAATAAGCAACCAGAATGTTCATGGCCTTTTGTGGGTTTGTTTTTGAGGAGTTCAGATGGTGATAATGGCTTCAAAGTAATCTTCTTACCTCCCTTAGACAATGAGTAAGTATTCAAGAACCCATCATGCATTAGTTTTTGATCATACAACCATGGCCTGCCCAATAATACATGACATGCATCCATAGGTATAATGTCACACCAAAGCCGATCTTGATAACTCTTACCAATGGATAAAGAAATGAGGCACCGTGAGTTAACTTGGAGTCCTTTGCTTTGATTTAGCCATTGTATATTGTACGGATGGGGATGGGCCGTAACTTGCAAGCCTAGTTTCTCAATCATACTAAGAGAAACCACATTAGCACGGCTCCTACCATCAATAATCAAAGAACAAACCTTGTCTTGAATCGTGCACCGTGTATGAAAGATATTCTCCCTTTATTCATCCTTAGCTCCCTTCTGGTCGTTCAAGACTCTTCCTCAACCTCTTCTTGACTTTCCTCAAGGTTTTCTTCAGTTTCACTTTTAAATTCACCCTCTTGTTCTTGTTCATCCACGGCTCTCCACTCAACCAGAGTGATCACCTTGCGGTTAGGACACTCCGAGGCAATGTGGCCTAATTCTTGGCACTTGAAACATCTTCTAGTGCTCATAGGATTGGGGTTAGGTCGAATTGGGGGTGCTGGAGCCTTTTGTGATGCTTGGGTTCTTTGTGGACTAAAAGGGAAAGGGGTTTGAGGCTTAGAAACTGGTTGGGGACTCCCCTTGTTAACAGGTTGGTTCCAGTTTGGGACTTTCTGATTTGGAGGCTTAAAAACTTGCTTAGCTTTCTTTTGTTGTTCAATCTTGTGAGCTAGCACCCAAACCACATCAAAAGTCATATAAGCCTGTAATTCAACAACACTAGAATACCTAGGATCAAGTCCTCCCAAATATCTAACTATCGTTTGTTCTTCTGGTTCTTAGAGATCACATTTAATCACAAGCTTTTCGAATTCCCTAGTGTATTCTTCAACACTTAAATTGCCTTGGTTCAGATTATGAAGTTGAGAATAGCAATCTTGAACATACGTGGGTGGAAGAAATCTAGCCTTCAGCTTGGTTTTCATCTTTTCCTAAGTTCTGATTTTAGCTTTACGTCCCCTAACTCTTTTAGCACATAGATTGGTCCACCATAAAGAAGCATACTTACGTAGTCTCAAGGCCACCAACTTGACTTTTCTATCTTCTGGAATGTCTTTGCACTCAAATACTCTCTCCACCGTGTGTAACCAGTCCAAGAATTCTTCTGGATCAAGCTTGCCTTCGTATTCTGGAATCTCAACTTTAAAATCATTAAAGGTAAATTGCATTCTAGGTTCTGGCCGTGGCATCCTCAATGGTTCTTCATCACTAGAACAATCAAGGGTATGGCTGAAGACTTGCCCTTGCTTCCGTGGGTCAGAATAGACCGGTTCTTTATTCATCTTCTGCTTCTGTTTAAGAAAAGTACCTAAATGCTTTCGTTGATACTCATTCTAGGCTTTTTGTTCTTGATTTGAATTCTTCAACTCTTGATTAGAAGAAGTAATTTCATGATTACTCTTCAAAATAGCATCAAGCTTCTCGTCTAGAATTAAACTAGCACTTATGATGTAACTGGTTTAAGTGAAGAACAAAATCTGGTTTGTGTTTGATAAACAGGGAAGAAATGAATCTGGATGCATGGATTGATTACCAGGGCAAAGAGAAACTCAACTTTGATACCAAATATGATGTAAAGCTCAAGGGGAATGAGTTTACAACCAAAAAGAAACAATGGAACAGCTCGGACTCACTTGAATTCAAGGAACCCATGACTGAAATAGAATAATGGGATAGAGCAAATCTTGGATTTTGGATACAGAATCACCCCCAAAACCAAGGTTAGGGCCCCTAAGCTTCATCAAGATGCAGAAATCACCACTTAATCAAGGTTAGGACTAAGCTTGATCACCACCTTAACCGGCCTAGCTAAGGATAAGCAAACTGAGTTTTGTGGAAGCCGAAAGCTTGTTTGCTCTCAAACTGAATTTCTCATTCAAAGTAAGTTATGATCAGCCAAAGGTGATGTAGATGTGGGTGGGGAGTGAACCAAATCAAACTCCAACTCAAATAAGCCAAATTGGAAAGAGAAATGAAAGATGGATGAGATGGATGAAAAACTTCACTACACAAGAAAAAAGGATAGAACAAGATCTTGTAATTGAGATAATCCTTCACGGAGCCACTCAATGACTTGATCTTGGGCTAATTCTCTTGTCTTAACCAAGGAATCACTCCAATTGGAAAAGGAAGAGATCTAGAACACCACTTGAATGAGCCAAATTCAAGATATAGAACTAGGAATTTTGAGACACAAATGAGAATCACTCTCAAAGGTGCTTGTATTACTTTGGAAATCTCTTACAATGCTGAATGATTAGCTTCACATGCCCCTCCCCTTTTTATAGACTCAGCAAAAGACAATCAAAGGACTCAAATAACTCCTAACAATTAAAACTAGCTAATGAAAAGTTTAAGAAAACTGAAAAGACTCATCATAAAAGGGGTGGGGGAGGTTACAAGGAATATTCTAGGATTTTTGCAGCTGATTACATCAATCTAGAAGCATCTAAAACGTGCACAATATCAGCCACACAAGTATATGTAACCGAAGACTCTTCATATTTCCAGCATTAATCCTTGCAACTGCCTCAACTTCAACAGAGCATAACTTCCAGAATACTCGGCCAAATCACGCGTTCTTGGGCTTGTTAGAAAGCCCTGGAAGTCTATTGTCCATAATGGGCTCATTTGCTCAATTTGGATAAGCGGTTTGAAAGTTATGGCCCAAACAATGCACCTATCTCAGACTGGACTGGATCAGCACAACGTATCTTTGAGTGATATTTTTGCCCAATCAAATGATGTCCAAATTAAACAAACTTGGGCTTATTTGAAAGCTGAAATCTTAAGCTTCAAAAGCACATGGACCCTCAAGTTGTGGGTCCACTTGAGCTTGTCCAAAAGTGGTCACAAAAATCGGGTTCCGCAGGGATGAATTTGGCACCAAATTTCTAGCAAAGCTTAACCTCTTTTTGACCTCTCCATAGTGTCGCAAGTCTTTGAACTCACTTAAGAAGACCAAATAGGCACATTTCCATGCATGATCTTCTTTGACCCTTTTCTTCTTTGAAATTGGAGTTGAATAAAAATGATGCATATGGAAATATGCGTCATACTCCCCGGGTTGTTTTGAGTTTGTCCTCAAACTCAAAGGGTTGGCAAGCTTCTCATGAAGGGAGGGATGCTTATGAAATGGGAGCTGTTGTAGGAAGTGGTCAAAGGGCATCACCTCTAGAGAGATATAGAAGAGGGTGAGGGGAGGATGATAAAACGGGTCATACCTGGTGAGGAGAAGAGGCAGAAGTGGGAAATCTTCTTTGGGGGCAAGGGTTTGGGAAGGATGAATGAGGGTTAAGGCTTGTCGATCCTTTTGTGGCTTGAGGGGTTGGGAAGGTTGAATGGGGGTTAAGGTGATTCTTCTTGGGTCAAGAGTTGCTCAACTTCTTCAATAACCCCACCTGCCTCTAACTCGGGTGCTTGGAGTTCGGTAGGGCGTACTTCTTGAATCAAGAGTTGTTCAAACTCTTCAGCAACCCTACATGGCTTCATCACTTCAAGGTCTTTAACTACATGTTCTTCAATTCTTGGGGTTATGCTCAAATTCTCCTCATTATCTTCTTGGCACCCTTCTTCGGTGAAGGATTGCTCAATTTCTTGCACAATCTCTTCTTGCTTCAACTCGGATCTTTGGGTCTCAATTTCAATGGTCTCTTCATCACCACAGTCACCAAAAACAAGAGGTGGGTCAACTAGGCTTGAAGCTTCCTCTCCTTGGATCTTTTCATCTTTGTTTGGCTTTTGAGAAACCTTCTCTAAGTGAAGTATTTCTTCTTTTTCAACCTTGAGTTCCATTTCTTCTTCAAGGCTTTCCTCCTGATCGTTCTCTTCTTCCACGGCTTTCCTTTCTTCCAAGGTAATGACCTCGTTGTTTGGGCAATCCGTGGATAAGTGTCCAAGCCCTTTGCACTTGAGACACCTCCTAGGTTGTGGGGGAAAGATCATTTGTGGGGTTGGTTCTTTTTGTGGGGTGGAAGGGAATGAACCCGTGAGCTCAACGGAGATACTTTCTTTCATGGGCATGTAAGTGGATGGGTAAAAGGAACCCTTCAACTTACTACTCAATTTCTTCCAAGTTCTCACCTTTTCTTTTCCTTTCTTTTTTCGCTCAAACTTATATTTATTCCAACACTGAAGTGCACAACCTCTCAATCTTGAAATAACCACTTCGAACTTCTGTTGGTCATTAAGGATACAACAAGCAAAAACTCGTTCCACCTTAGATAACCAACCTGTGAGCTCTTCCTTTTCGCCATGAAATTTTGGAATTGCAAGGCAAGCATATCCAATATCAATAAGAGCTAGTTCTTTCTCCAAGTTCTTTGAAGACGGCATGAAGGATGAGGTCTAGGGTTCTTCGTGGATTGATTTGAAACGTAAGTTGGCTGTGGCAAAGGTGACACGGTCGTGCAAGGGGGCACGGTCAGGCCGTGCTATGCTTCGGCTTGAGGAAATGCAGAAAAGTATAGTGGCACGGTCGTGCTGGGTGGCACGGGGGCACCGTGCTCCGTCTCGACTTGAAGATTCCTGGAAAAAGAATATGGCACGGTCGTGTGTTGTGGCACGGGGGCACCGTGCTGCTTCTCTGGTCTTCAAGACTTCGGATTACCGGTTTGTGCCTCTTTTTTTTTTTGTGTATTTTGGCTTTTTGGGATGTGTTTGGGTATGATGTGGGTCACTTAAAAGCCTTGGCTCTGATACCAATTGATGTAGATGTGGGTGGCAAGTGAACCAAATCAAACTCCAACTCAAAATAAGCCAAATTGGGAAGAGAAATGAAAGATGGATGAGATGGATGAAGACCTTCACTACACAAGAAAAAGGGATAGAACAAGATCTTGTAATTGAGATAATCCTTCACGGAGCCACCCAATGACTTGATCTTGGGCTAATTCTCTTGTCTTACCAAGGAATCACTCCAATTGGAAAAGATAGAGAACCTAGAACACCACTTGAATTAGCCAAATTCAAGATATAGAACTAGGAATTTTTGAGACACAAATGAGAATCCCTCTCAAAGGTGCTTGTATTACTTTGGAAATCTCTTACAATGCTGAATTATTAGCTTCACATGCCCCTCCCCTTTTATAGACTCAGCAAAAGACAATCAAAAGACTCAAATAACTCCTAACAATTAAACCTAGCTAATGAAAAGTCTAAGAAAAAATGAAAAGACACATCATAAAAGGGGGTGGGGGAGGTTACAAGGAATATTCTAGGATTTTTTCAGCTGATTACATCAATCTAGAAGCATCTAAAACGTGCACAATATCAGCCACACAAGTATATGTAACCGAAGACTCTTCATATTCCCAGCATTAATCCTTGCGACTGCCTCAACTTCAACAGAGCATAACTTCCAGAATACTCCGCCAAATCACGCGTTCTTGGGCTTGTTAGAAAGCCCTGGAAGTCTATTTTCCAGAATGGGCTCATTTGCTCAATTTGTATAAGCGGTTTGAAAGTTATGGCCCAAACAATGCACCTATCTCAGACTGGACTGGATCAGCACAACGTATCTTTGAGTGATATTTTGCCCAATCAAATGATGTCCAAATTAAATAAAATTGGGCTTATTTTAAAGCTGACATCTTAGGCTTCAAAAGCACATGGGCCCTCAAGTTGTGGGTCCACTTGAGCTTGTCCAAAAATGGTCACAAAAATCGGGTTCCGCAGGGATGAATTCGGCACCAAATTTCTAGTAAAGTTTAACCTCTTTTTGACCTCTCCATAGTGTCACGAGTCTTTGAACACACTTAAGAAGACCAAATAGGCACATTTCCATGCATGATCTACTTTGACCCTTTTCTTCTTTGAAATTGGAGTTGAATAAAAATGATGCATATGGAAATATGCATCATACTCCCCGGGTTGTTTTGAGTTTGTACTCAAACTCAAAGGGTTGGCAAGCTTCTCATGAAGGGAGGCATGCTTATGAAATGGGAGCTGTTGTAGGAAGTGGTCGAAGGGCATCACCTCTAGAGAGATATAGAAGAGGGTGAGAGGAGGATGATAAAACGGGTCATATCTGGTGAGGAGAAGAGGCGGAAGTGGGAAATCTTCTTTGGGGGCAAGGGTTTGGGAAGGATGAATGAGGGTTAAGGCTTGTCGGTCCTTTTGTGGTTTGAAGGGTTTGGAAGGTTGAATGGGGGTTAAGGTGAATTCTTCTTGGGTCAAGAGTTGCTCAACTTCTTCAATAACCCCACATGCCTCCAACTCGGGTGCTTGGAGTTCGGTAAGGCGTACTTCTTGAATCAAGAGTTGTTCAAACTCTTCAGCAACCCTACATGGCTTCATCACTTCAAGGTCTTTAGCTACATGTTCTTCAATTCTTGGGGTTATGCTCAAATTCACCTCATTATCTTCTTGGCACCCTTCTTGGGTGAAGGATTGCTCAATTTCCTGCACAATCTCTTCTTGCTTCAACTCGGATCTTTGGGTCTCAAGTTCAATGGTCTCTTCATCACCACAGTCACCAAAAACAAGAGGTAGGTCAACTAGGGTTGAAGCTTCCTCTCCTTGGATCTTTTCATCTTTGTTTGGCTTTTGAGAAACCTTCTCTAAGTGAAGTATTTCTTCTTTTTCAACCTTGAGTTCAATTTCTCCTTCAAGGCTTTCCTCCTGATCGTTCTCTTCTTCCACGGCTTTCCTTTCTTCCAAGGTAATGACCTCGTTGTTTGGGTAATCCGTGGATAAGTGTCCAAGCCCTTGGCACTTGAGACACCTCCTAGGTTGTGGGGGAAAGATCATTTGTGGGGTTGGTTCTTTTTGTGGGGTGGAATGGAATGAACCCGTGAGCTTAACGGAGATACTTTCTTTCATGGGCATGTAAGTGGATGGGTAAAAGGAATCCTTCAACTTACTACTCAATTTCTTCCAAGTTCTCACCTTTTCTTTTCCTTTCTTTTTTCGCTCAAACTTATATTTATTCCACCACTGAAGTGCACACCCTCTCAATCTTGAAATAACCACTTTGAACTTCTCTTGGTCACTAAGGATACAACAAGCAAAAACTCGTTCCCCCTTAGATAACCAACCTGCGAACTCTTCCTTTTCGCCATGAAATTTTGGAATTGCAAAGCAAGCATATACAATATCAATAAGAGCTAGTTCTTTCTCCAAGTTCTTTGAAGACGGCATGAAGGATGAGGTCTAGGGTTCTTCGTGGATTGATTTGAAACGTAAGTTGGCTGTGGCAAAGGTGGTACGGTCGTGCAAGGGGGCACGGGCAGGCCGTGCTATACTTCGGCTGAAGAAAATGCAGAAAAGTAGAGTGGCACGGTCGTGCTTGGCGGCACGGGGGCACCGTGCTCCGTCTCGACTTGAAGATTCCTGGAAAAAGAATATGGCACGTCGTGTGTTGTGGCACGGGGGCACCGTGCTGCTTCTCTGGTCTTCAAGACTTCGGATTGCCGGTTTTTGCCTCTTTTTTTTTTTTTTTTGTATTTTGGCTTTTTGGGATGTGTTTGGGTATGATGTGGGTCACTTTAAAAGCCTTGGCTCTGATACCAATTGATGTATATGTGGGTGGCAAGTGAACCAAATCAAACTCCAACTCAAAATAAGCCAAATTGGGAAGAGAAAGGAAAGATGGATGAGACGGATGAAGAATTTCACTACACAAGAAAAAGGAATAGAACAAGATCTTGTAATTGAGATAATCCTTCACGGAGCCACTCAATGACTTGATCTTGGGCTAATTCTTTTGTCTTACCAAGGAATCACTCCAATTGGAAAAGATAGAGAACCTAGAACACCACTTGAATTAGCCAAATTCAAGATATAGAACTAGGAATTTTTGAGACACAAATGAGAATCACTCTCAAAGGTGCGTGTATTACTTTGGAAATCTCTTACAATGCTGAATGATTAGCTTCACATGCCCCTCCCCTTTTATAGACTCAGCAAAAGACAATCAAAAGGCTCAAATAACTCCTAACAATTAAAACTAGCTAATGAAAAGTCTAAGAAAAATGAAAAGACTCATCATAAAAGGGGTGGGGGAGGTTACAAGGAATATTCTAGGATTTTTGCAGCTGATTACATCAATCTAGAATCATCTAAAACGTGCACAATATCAGCCACACAAGTATATGTAACCGAAGACTCTTCATATTCCCAGCATTAATCCTTGCAACTACCTCAACTTCAACAGAGCATAACTTCCAGAATACTCTGCCAAATCACGCGTTCTTGGGCTTGTTAGAAAGCCCTGGAAGGCTATTTTCCAGAATGGGCTCATTTGCTCAATTTGGATAAGCGGTTTGAAAGTTATGGCCCAAACAATGCACTTATCTCAGACTGGACTGGATCAGCACAACGTATCTTTGAGTGATATTTTGCCCAATCAAATGATGTCCAAATTAAATAAAATTGGGCTTATTTTTAAAGCTGACATCTTAAGCTTCAAAAGCACATGGGCCCTCAAGTTGTGGGTCCACTTGAGCTTGTCCAAAAATGGTCACAAAAATCGGGATCCGCAGGGATGAATTCGGCACCAAATTTCTAGCAAAGTTTAACCTCTTTTTGACCTCTCCATAGTGTCGCGAGTCTTTGAACTCACTTAAGAAGACCAAATAGGCCCATTTCCATGCATGATCTTCTTTGACCCTTTTCTTCTTTGAAATTGGAGTTGAATAAAAATGATGCATATGGAAATATGCATCAAAAGGCCATGTTTCCGCTTTGTTTACACACGGAGCAAGCATACAACCAAGCTAGCGAGCACCTTAGACCTTTCCTTCTGATGCATATTTCCATATGCATCATTTTTATTCAAGTCCAATTTCAAAGAAGAAAAGGGTCAAAGAAGATCATGCTTGGAAGTGTGCTTATTTGGTCTTATTAAGTGAGTTCAAAGACTCACGACACTATGAAGAGGTCAAAAAGAGGTTAAGCTTTGCTAGAAATTTGGCGCTGAATTCATCCCTGCGGAACCCGATTTTTTGTGACCACTTTTGGACAAGCTCAAGTGGACCCACAACTTGAGGCTCCACATGGTTTTGAAGTTTAAGATTTCAGCTTTAAAATAAGCCCAATTTTATTTAATTTGGACATCATTTGATTGGGCAAAATATCACTCAAAGATACGTTGTGCTGATCCAGTCCAGTCTGAGATAGGTGCATTGTTTGGGCCATAACTTTCAAACCGCTTATCCAAATTGAGCAAATGAGCCCATTCTGGAAAATAGACTTCCAGGGCTTTCTAACAAGCCCAGAACGCGTGATTTGGCCGAGTATTCTGGAAGTTATGCTCTGTTGAAGTTGAGGCAGTTGCAAGGATTAATGCTGGGAATATGAAGAGTCTTAGGTTACATATATTTGTGTGGCTGATATTGTGCACGTTTTAGATGCTTCTAGATTGATGTAATCAGCTGCAAAAATCCTAGAATATTCCTTGTAACCTCCCCCACCCCCTTTTATGATGTGTCTTTTCATTTTTCTTAGACTTTTCATTAGCTAGTTTTTAATTGTTAGGAGTTATTTGAGTCTTTTGATTGTCTTTTGCTGAGTCTATAAAAGGGGAGGGGCATGTGAAGCTAATCATTGAGCATTGTAAGAGATTTCCAAAGTAATACAAGCACCTTTGAGAGTGATTCTCATTTGTGTCTCAAAATTCCTAGTTCTATATCTTGAATTTGGCTCATTCAAGTGGTGTTCTAGGTTCTCTTCCTTTTCCAATTGGAGTGATTCCTTGGTTAAGACAAGAGAATTAGCCCAAGGTCAAGTCATTGAGTGGCTCCGTGAAGGATTATCTCAATTACAAGATCTTGTTCTATCCCTTTTTCTTGTGTAGTGAAGTTCTTCATCCATCTCATCCATCTTTCATTTCTCTTTCCAATTTGGCTTATTTGAGTTGGAGTTTGATTTGGTTCACTTGCCCACCCACATATACATCAATTGGTATCAGAGCCAAGGCTTTTAAGTGACCCACATCATACCCAAACACATCCCAAAAAGCCAAAATACAAAAAAAAAAAAAGAGGCACAAACCGGCAATCCGAAGTCTTGAAGACCAGAGAAGCAGCACGGTGCCCCCGTGCCACAACACACGACCGTGCCATATTCTTTTTCCAGAAATCTTCAAGTCGAGACGGAGCACGGTGCCCCCGTGCCGCCAAGCACGACCGTGCACACTCTACTTTTCTGCATTTTCTTCAGCCGAAGCATAGCACGGCCTGACCGTGCCCCCTTGCACGACCGTGCCACCTTTGCCACAGCCAACTTTCGTTTCAAATCAATCCACGAAGAACCCTAGACCTCATCCTTTATGCCGTCTTCAAAGAACTTGGAGAAAGAACTAGCTCTTATTGATATTGGATATGCTTGCTTTGCAATTCCAAAATTTCATGGCGAAAAGGAAGAGTTCACAGGTTGGTTATCTAAGGTGGAACGAGTTTTTGCTTGTTGTATCCTTAATGACCAACAGAAGTTCGAAGTGGTTATTTCAAGATTGAGAGGATGTGCACTTCAGTGGTGGAATAAATATAAGTTTGAGCGAAAAAAGAAAGGAAAAGAAAAGGTGAGAACTTGGAAGAAATTGAGTAGTAAGTTGAAGGATTCCTTTTACCCATCCACTTACATGCCCATGAAAGAAAGTATCTCCGTTAAGCTCACGGGTTCATTCCCTTCCACCCCACAAAAAGAACCAACCCCACAAATGATCTTTCCCCCACAACCTAGGAGGTGTCTCAAGTGCCAAGGGCTTGGACACTTATCCACGGATTGCCCAAACAACGCGGTCATTACCTTGGAAGAAAGGAAAGCCGTGGAAGAAGAGAACGATCAGGAGGAAAGCCTTGAAGAAGAAATTGAACTCAAGGTTGAAAAAGAAGAAATACTTCCCTTAGAGAAGGTTTCTCAAAAGCCAAACAAAGATGAAGAGATCCTTGGAGAAAAAGCTTCAAGCCTAGTTGACCTACCTCTTGTTTTTGGTGACTGTGGTGATAAAGAGACCATTGAACTTGAGGCCCAAAGATCCGAGTTGAAGCAAGAAGAGATTGTGCAAGAAATTGAGCAATCCTTCACCGAAGAAGGGTGCCAAGAAGATAATGAGGTGAATTTGAGCATAACCCCAAGAATTGAAGAGCATGTAGTTAAAGACCTTGAAGTGATGAAGCCATGTAGGGTTGCTGAAAAGTTTGAGCAACTCTTGACCCAAGAAGAATTCACCTTAACCCCATTCAACCTTCCCAACCCTTCAAACCACAAAAGGACCGACAAGCCTTAACCCTCATTCATCCTTTCCCAAACCCTTGCCCCCAAAGAAGATTTCCCACTTCCGCCTCTTCTCCTCACCAGATATGACCCGTTTTATCATCCTCCCCTCACCCTCTTCTATATCTCTCTAGAGGTGATGCCCTTTGACCACTTCCTACAAGAGCTCCCATTTCATAAGCATGCCTCCCTTCATGAGAAGCTTGCCAACCCTTTGAGTTTGAGGACAAACTCAAAACAACCCGGGGAGTATGATGCATATTTCCATATGCATCATTTTTATTCAAGTCCAATTTCAAAGAAGAAAAGGGTCAAAGAAGATCATGCTTGGAAGTGTGCTTATTTGGTCTTCTTAAGTGAGTTCAAAGACTCGCGACACTATGGAGAGGTCAAAAAGAGGTTAAGCTTTGCTAGAAATTTGGTGCCGAATTCATCCCTGCGGAACCCGATTTTTTGTGACCACTTTTGGACAAGCTCAAGTGGACCCACAACTTGAGGCTCCACATGTTTTGAAGTTTAAGATTTCAGCTTTAAAATAAGCCCAATTTTATTAATTTGGACATCATTTGATTGGGCAAAATATCACTCAAAGATACGTTATGCTGATCCAGTCCAGTCTGAGATAGGTGCATTGTTTGGGCCATAACTTTCAAACCGCTTATCCAAATTGAGCAAATGAGCCCATTCTGGAAAATAGACTTCCAGGGCTTTCTAACAAGCCCAAGAACGCGTGATTTGGCCGAGTATTCTGGAAGTTATGCTCTGTTGAAGTTGAGGCAGTTGCAAGGATTAATGCTGGGAATATGAAGAGTCTTAGGTTACATATATTTGTGTGGCTGATATTGTGCACGTTTTAGATGCTTCTAGATTGATGTAATCAGCTGCAAAAATCCTAGAATATTCCTTGTAACCTCCCCCACCCCCTTTTATGATGTGTCTTTTCATTTTTCTTAGACTTTTCATTAGCTAGTTTTAATTGTTAGGAGTTATTTGAGTCTTTTGATTGTCTTTTGCTGAGTCTATAAAAGGGGAGGGGCATGTGAAGCTAATCATTCAGCATTGTAAGAGATTTCCAAAGTAATACAAGCACTTTGAGAGTGATTCTCATTTGTGTCTCAAAATTCCTAGTTCTATATCTTGAATTTGGCTCATTCAAGTGGTGTTCTAGGTTCTCTTCCTTTTCCAATTGGAGTGATTCCTTGGTTAAGACAAGAGAATTAGCCCAAGGTCAAGTCATTGAGTGGCTCCGTGAAGGATTATCTCAATTACAAGATCTTGTTCTATCCCTTTTTCTTGTGTAGTGAAGTTCTTCATCCATCTCATCCATCTTTCATTTCTCTTTCCAATTTGGCTTATTTGAGTTGGAGTTTGATTTGGTTCACTTGCCCACCCTCTTATACATCACCTTCCTAAGAGGGAAAGGTGTTAACTATGCTAAGTACCCGGTTAGAACTAACTGGTGGTTTGCACAAGTTTAAGCTAGCTTAATTACATTCAAAGCATTAAGGAAAGCAAGACAAATGATCATTACAACATAACTAACTCATCCTTAAGCTTAATCAACTAGAAATTCACCGAAAAGACCATGTGTTCAGCCGTAAAGTAAGTGTCGCTTTTCGACTGGCCAATAAGAAGCAAGGGACATCTTTATTTGCAGCTCCTCTCTAATTGCTTGTTCTATTCAAGGATGTCCCCTTTTGCAGCTCATCATAAGTCTTCTGGATGCCTAGGGGTGTGTGCCAAATCAGCTGAAGCGAAGGAAACCCACGGTTGAAGGCAAAAATAAATCGGCAGTAGCAAATCGGGTTCACTGGCAGTTTGCAACCCGGTCTTCTGTCCTGGTTTTCCCTTAGCAACAGTGGTCATGATTTGGATTTAAAGCCATGGAAGGAAACCTTTGAGTGTGTACAAACCCCCCTGCAAAGAAATCAAGGTTATGACATGTTTATGCAGGGTAATTTGGCTTAAACATTTAACCGTGCAGTTTGCAGTCCAAACTGACCGGTTAGGAAAATGGCCTTGATCTCCCATTCTCTTGCAAGCATGATTTGAAATCAATGCTTGAACCTGAACGTTAACATCATGAGGATTCCAAAAATGCAAAAATATTAGACTTAAGCCATAATGTAGCGTAAGAAATGAGGTGCACAAAATCGGGCATTTTCTGGCCGTTTAGCACGTTTGCTATAGTTTGATTTTCTAACAAAATGTGAGCCATCTTCTTCACTTGGGACCTTGTTCTTGGACGTGTTGGCCTTGATTCTTCATGGTCAAGGTCTTGGCTAGGTAGGATTTCATCATCCTCCCCTTGTTGAAAAGATTTGATCCTCAAATCTGGTGGGGAAGTGTCGGGATAGAAGGGGCTCAAATCTGTCACATTAAAAGTGGCTGAAACTTCATACTCACTTGGTAAATCAACCTTATAACCATTGTCATTAATCCTGTCCAAGACTTCAAATGGACCTTCAGCTCGTGGCATGAGCTTGTTCTTCCTTTTAGAAGGAAATCTTTCCTTCCTCAAGTGGATCCATACTAAGTCTCCAGGTTGAAATACAATCTTTCTCCTATGCTTGTTGGCTTGGGCTTCATAGGCTACATTGGTCTTTTCAATTCTTGCCTTTTCCAACTCATGAAGTTTCTGAATCTCCTTTACCCTTGTTGCTGCATCAACATGTGGTTTCTGGTCTTGAGGCCGTGAGGTAAGATCATTGGGACTAAGAGGATCAATCCCATACACCACCTTAAATGGTGAAAGACCAGTAGCCTTGCTGGGGGCCTTGTTGCATGCAAACTCAGCATGTGGCAAGAGTAAACCCTAAGCTTTAGTGATGGAAATCCCACCATCCCTTTTGTTAAAAACGAATCAAATCAATTAGGTAATCTTATTATGCTGGTTTAAGGATGAATAAATCATCCAAGTTTTGATTAAACATTGAAACTGCAGGGCAAGGGTTAAATCCAGCAGCTAACCCACTTTTGTGTGCTTAATTCATCAAGCATCCTCAAGCTTTAAGTCTAATATTTTTCTATGGATTTGAATTTCAAGAAGTCAGCTTTACAGCAAAACAAGTTTCATCCAATTTGGACTTCATTTGCCCATTCAAATTAGCAATTAAACCTAAGGTGTCCAAACTGCCCAGCAGGACCAGATTATGCACGGTTTTGATTACTTCATAACTCAAGCTATATGATGGCTTAAGTCTTGGAATTATACATTTTTGGAATCCTCATGATGTATACTTTCAGGTCCAAGCATTAGTTTTCAATCATACCCACAAGAGGATGAGAGATCAAGGACTTTTTCCAAACCGGTCAGATTAAGCTCTAATCTACGCGGTAAAATGTTTAAGTCTGATTACCTTACTTAAACATGTCACAACCTTGATTTCTTTGTGGGGGGGTTTATACACATCCCAAAGTGACCCCCCATGGCCTGAAAACCGAATCATCATCACTTTTGCTAAGCCTAATCCTAGTCCCAAAACCGGCCAGAAACTGTCCTTGAACCCGGTTTGCTGTCCCGGTTTATTTTGCCTTCACCGGTGGGTTTCCTTCAACTCAGCAGATTTGGCACACTCTTCAAAGCTTGGTACACATCCCTAGGCATCAATGATGGGCTGCAAGACCTTGGGAAGGTCGGACCAATGAGGAACAAGCAGCAAAAAGAGTGTCTCTTGCATACTAGTGGCTAGACAAAAGGCAAGGGCTACTTTACAGCTAACCAATGGGAGCTCAGCAAAATCTCAGCATGTATTAAGCTTAGTTTAAGAGTAGATTGATGTATAATGAATATTAGTAATGTTTTACTTTATGTTTAATATGTATTAGATTAGTTTAAGCAACCTTGTAATTTAGTTTAGCACAAATTAGCTTGTATTAGTTCTTAATACCTTTCCTCACTAGGAGGGAAAGGTCAAGGTGCTTGTGTGTGTGCTTGCTTGCTAGCTTTGCTCTATTTAAAGAGCTTGCACGGCCCCTTATAACATATATCAGATTTGAATCAAACTCAAAGTTGAGAGCATTGTGCTTTCGGTGCTTAGGCACACTCCAAACACTTAGCTTGCTTATCCTTAATTTTGGCCGATTAAGGTGGTGTTCAAGTGAAGTCTTAACCTTGATTAAGTGGTGATATCTGTATCTTAATCATAGTTTAAGGGCCCTAAACTTGAGTTTGGTGGGGTTTCTGTATCCATTCTTCAAGTTTAGTTCTATCTCATTTGGTGTTATACTCAAGGATTCAAAGAGAGCTAAAGTGAGTTTGCTAGCTTTAATTTGGAGTTAGTGAATCTTAACTTTGCTTCTCTCCCACTTTCTCTCATTTACAAGCCACTCACATATCCATCCCCATGCTTATTCAAGGCTTAGACTGCCTCTAATAGTCTAGCTTCCATCACAAACCTCAAACCATGCTCAACCGTGCAAAAGTGAGAAACATGGTGTCACAAACCAGAAAAGTGGCACGGCCTGCCCGTGCCTAAAGGCACGACCGTGCCACACATAATATGTGTGGTTTTCACTTGGTTGTTTCATATTCTTGGTTGTTTCATATTCTTGGTAGCATTCATCCTTTGAGATATACATCAAATACATCAAACTTCCTTTGATTTTCACTTAGAATCCCTTGATTCTAAGTTCCATTCCTCCCTCACATGTTTGATGCTTCACAGCCATCATATTATGTGTCCACTTTCCTTGGTTTTCCCTTGATTGTATCTACCTTTGGATTATAAGGTTTCACTCTTAATTTGAGTATTAGCCTAGACCCTCAGCAGGTACATCATATTTGGTATCAGAGCAAGTTCAGATCCTTGCCTGAACCCCACGCTCCCAAATTAAATCCAAACACAAACAGCCTACTTACGTTTCAAATCAATCCACAAAGAACCCTAGCCCTCATCCTTCATGCCATCTTCAATGAACTTGGAGAAAGAACTAGCTTTTATTGATATTGGATATGCTTGCTTTGCAATTCCAAAATTTCATGGCGAAATGGAAGAGTTCACAGGTTGGTTATCTAAGGTGGAACGAGTTTTTGCTTGTTGTATCCTTAATGACCAAGAGAAGTTCAAGGTGGTTATTTCAAGATTGAGAGGTTGTGCACTTCAGTGGTGGAATAAGTACAAGTTTGAGCGAAAAAAGAAAGGAAAAGAGAAGGTGAGAACTTGGAAGAAATTGAGTAGTAAGATGAAGGGTTCCTTTTGCCCATCCACTTACACGCCAATGAAAGAAAGTATCTCCATTAAGCCCACGAGTTCACTCCCTTCCACCCCACAAAAAAAAACCAACCCCACAAATGATCTTTCCCTCACAACTTAGAAGGTGTCTCAAGTGCCAAGGGCTTGGACACTTAACCACGGATTGCCCAAACAACAAAGTCATTACCTCGGAAGAAAGGAAAGCCGTGAGAAAGGAGGAAAATCAGGAGGAAAAGAAGATGCCCTTAGTGGAAGAACCGAAGGAGGTCGAATTAGAGGAGGAAAAAGAAGAGGATGAAGAAGATGATCTTGAGGAGATAGAGATTGAGGCAAATAAAGGTGCTATGCTCGCTTTAAACATCCACCATCCACCTAGAAGCCATGAGCATCTCATCCTTCCCACCACTTTTCATAAACCACCATCATTTTTTCCCACTCCACCCACACCTAAAACACTCAACCCAAATTTCTGTCAATCCATTTCAGAACCATTATTAAAAGTTCCTAATTTTGAGTTAAGAGCATTTGAAGAATTGGTTCGAAGCAAGTCCAAGAAGTCCCCTACATCCACCATTCAGATCAGCAAGGGGAAGGTAAAGAAAAAAGTCTCTAAGTTCAAAAGAGACTTGTTTTCATGGTTGATTTTATTTCAACCAGAATTGAGCAAAAAGAGGAGTTCATTACCTACTATGATTTGAGGGCAAATCATTTTTAACAAGGGGAGTATGATGGAAATCCCGCCATCCCTTTTGTTAAAAATGAATCAAATCAATTAGGTAATCTTATTATGCTGGTTTAAGGATGAATAAATCATCCAAGTTTTGATTAAACATTGAAACTGCAGGGCAAGGGTTAAATCCAGCAGCTAACCCACTTTTGTGTGCTTAATTCATCAAGCATCCTCAAGGTTTAAGTCTAATATTTTTTGATGGATTTGAAGTTCAAGAAGTCAGCTTTACAGCAAAACAAGTTTCATCTAATTTCGACTTCATTTGCCCATTCAAATTAGCAATTAAACCTAAGGTGTCCAAACTGCCCAGCAGGACCAGATTATGCACGGTTTTGGTTACTTCATAACTCAAGCTATATGATGGCTTAAGTCTTGGAATTATACATTTTTGGAATCCTCATGATGTCTACTTTCAGGTCCAAGCATTAGTTTTCAATCATACCCACAAAAGGATGAGAGATCAAGGACTTTTTCCAAACCGGTCAGATTAAGCTCTAATCTGCGCGGTAAAATGTTTAAGTCTGATTACCTTACTTAAACATGTCACAACCTTGATTTCTTTGTGGGGGGGGTTTATACACATCCCAAAGTGACCCCCCATGGCCTGAAAACCGAATCATCATCACTTTTGCTAAGCCTAATCCTAGTCCCAAAACCGGCCAGAAACTGTCCTTGAACCCGGTTTGCTGTCCCGGTTTATTTTTGCCTTCACCGGTGGGTTTCCTTCAACTCAGAAGATTTGGCACACTCTTCAAAGCTTGGTACACATCCCTAGGCATCAATGATGGGCTGCAAGACCTTGGGAAGGTCGGACCAATGAGGAACAAGCAGCAAAAAGAGTGTCTCTTGCATACTAGTGGCTAGACAAAAGGCAAGGGCTACTTTACGGCTAACCAATGGGAGCTCAGCAAAATCTCAGCATGTATTAAGCTTAGTTTAAGAATAGATTGATGTATAATGAACATTAGTAATGTTTTACTTTATGTTTAAGATATATTAGAATAGTTTAAGGAAGCTTGTAATCTAGTTTAGCACAAATCAGCTTGTATTAGTTCTTAATACCTTTCCTCACTAGGAGGGAAAGGTCAAGGTGCTTGTGTGTGTGCTTGCTTGCTAGCTTAGCTCTATTTAAAGAGCTTGCACGGCCCCTTGTAACATATACCAGATTTGAATCAAACTCAAAGTTGAGAGCATTGTGCTTTCGGTGCTTAGGCACACTCCAAACACTTAGCTTGCTTATCCTTAATTTTGGCCGATTAAGGTGGTGTTCAAGTGAAGTCTTAAACTTGATTAAGTGGTGATATCTGTATCTTAATCATAGTTTAAGGGCCCTAAACTTGAGTTTGGTGGTGTTTCTGTATCCATTCTTCAAGTTTAGTTCTATCTCATTTGGTGTTATACTCAAGGATTCAAAGGGAGCTAAAGTGAGTTTGCTAGCTTTAATTTGGAGTTAGTGAATCTTAACTTTGCTTCTCTCCCACTTTCTCTCATTTACAAGCCACTCACATATCCATCCCCATGCTTATTCAAGGCTTAGACTACCTCTAATAGTCTAGCTTCCATCACAAACCTCAAACCATACTCAACCGTGCAAAAGTGAGAAACATGGTGTCACAAACCAGAAAAGTGGCACGGCCTGCCCGTGCCTAAAGGCACGACCGTGCCACACCTAATCCGTGTGGTTTTCACTTGATTGCTTCATATTCTTGGTAGCTTGTAACTTGGTTCCACTCACCCTTTGAGATATACATCAAAGTACATCAAACTTCCTTTTGATTTTCACTTAGAATCCCTTGATTCTAAGTTCCATTCCTCCCTCACATGTTTGATGCTTCACAACCATCATATTATGTGTCCACTTTCCTTGGTTTTTCCTTGATTGTATCTACCTTTGGATTATAAGGTTTCACTCTTAATTTGAGTATTAGCCTAGACCCTCGGCAGGTACATCATTTAGCATGAGGTTTAATCAAAGCTCTTAGGAGAGTGCCTAACGTTCGATTTGTTACCTCTGTTTGGCCATAAGTCTGGGGGTGACAAGTGGTACTGAATAGCAAGTTGGTACCAAGCTTCTTCCACAGAGTAATCCAAAAATGACTCAAGAATTTTGTATCCCTATCTGAAACAATGGACTTAGGAATACCATGCAGTCTAGTTACCTCCTTGAAATACAACTCGGCAATGTGTGTAGCATCATTGGTTTTGTTGCAGGGAATGAAATGTGCCATCTTTGAAAATCGGTCTGCCACCACAAAGATTGAGTCCTTTCCCCTTTAGGTCTTAGGCAGTCCCAAAATGAAATCCATGCTCACATCCATCCATGGTAGAGTAGGTACGGGAAGTGGGGTGTATAAACCGTGAGGTAGAGTGTGACTCTTGGCTGCTTGGCACGTTCCACACCTTCTTAGAATGTCTTAAACATCCTTCTCCATCCCTGACCAGTAATAACGCCGTCTTAACATGGTTAAGGTCTTTGACTCTCCAAAATGCCCTATTAAGGAACCACCATGAACTTCTCTAATTAGAAGTTCACGGGTGCAACACTTGGGAATACACAGCCAGACTCCCTTGAATAGATAGCCCTCCTGGACTATGAAATCTCCCTTGGGGTACTTTGAACATGCGGAATAAAGGCTCCCAAGGTCTTCATCTTCAGCATATAGACTTTTAAGATGCTCAAAATGAAGAATGAGAGCATCTAGTTGAAATAAAAGGAGAAACCTCGTTGATAATGCATCCGCACCTTGATTCAACTTTCCTGACTTATGCTTGATGGTGAAGTGGAATGACGGAAGCAACTCTACCCATTTAGCATGGCGTGAGTTAAACTTGTGTTGGCCTTGAATGTACTTCAATGCCTCATGATCAAAATGAAGTATAAACTCACTAGCCACTAAATAATGGCTCCAATGCTCTAGACACCAAATGATAGCATAGAATTCCTTGTCATAAGTAGAATATTTTCTACTGGAATCACATAGTTTCTCACTAAAGAAGGCTAATGGTTTACCTTCTTGAGTAAGAACTCCACCAATTCCCACTCCAGATGCATCACATTCAACCTCAAAGACCTTCTCAAAGCACGGTAAAGCTAGTACTGGTGCTTGAGTTAGCCTCTTCTTTACTTCTTCAAACGCAGATTGTGCTTTAGGGTTCCATTTGAATGATGCCTCCTTAAGCACTTCAGTCAGAGGGGACATGATGGTACTAAAGTTTCTAATAAATCTTCTATAAAAAGAAGCTAAGCCATGAAAACTTCGAACATCATGTATGCTTTATGGTTGAAGCCAAGACCGAATAGCCCATATCTTCCCTTCATCTAACTTGATCCCTTCTCCAGAAACAATATAACCCAAGAATGTAACTTCCTGAGTGAAGAAAATATATTTCTTTAGATTACCATACAACTGCTCATGTTTCAGGACATGCATAATCTGATTGAGATGAGCTTGGGCTGATTGCTCATCCTTGGAATAGATTAGAATGTCATCAAAGTAGACCACCATAAACTTGCCAATGTAACGTTTGAATACTTGATTCATTAACCTCATGAATGTACCAGGAGCATTAGAAAGACCAAATGGCATAACCAGCCACTCATATAAACCTCCCTTAGTTTTGAATGCAGTCTACCATTCATCTCCCTCTCTTATCCTGATTTGGTAGTAGCCACTTCGAAGATCAATCTTTGAAAATACTTTAGAGCCATGTAGTTCATCCAACATATCTTCAAGCCTAGGTAAGGGATACCTATACTTGATTGTAATTTTGTTCATAGCTCTACTATCCACACACATTCGTTGGCTGCCATCTTTGATGGAGATCCCTCCATCCCCTTGAATTAAAAGGAAGCAAATCAATTAGGTAAGCTCCATATGCTGGTTAAAGGATGAATAATTCATCCAAGTTTTGTTTAAACTTTGAAACTGCAGGGCAAAGGGTTAGTTCCAGCACTGACCCGTTTTTGTGTGCTTAATAACTCAACCATCATTAAGGTTTAAGGCTAATAACTTTCATTGGATTGAAGTTCAGGAAGTCACCTTTACACCAAATCAAGTTTCATCCTATTTGGACTTCATTTACCCATTCAAATTAGCAAATAAACCCAAGGTGTCAAAACTGCCCAGTAGGGTCAGAATGTACCTGATTTTGTTCTTCATATTTCTTATGATATATTTTGGTTTAAATCTTGTATTTTTACATATTTTGGGTCCCCAAGATGTTTACTACGTGGTCCAATTGATAAAATCAAGTTAAGTCAAGTGGAAGATGAAGAACCAGGTCAATCTTCCAAACCATGCAGACTGAGACTCAGTTCAAACCAGCCTAGCCATTTTGATATTTTCATCAGGCAAATGAACTCCAAATTGAGTAATTCCACTTGGAGCTGTTAGAGGGCTTCTTAAGCTTTCCAACCATGTGTGGCAAGACAAGTTATGACCACGTTTTCCCTGGGAAACGTGGCCTGCAATCAGACCCTGCATTCTGCCAGCACAACCCAGTTTAAGCATGAGGTGTTTTTCCTTCTCAAGTGGGTTTTCCCAGCTGCTTGGTTGCTTGCCTACATCACACCACGTCCAAGGCTTGCTAGAAACACAATAATTTGCTGCTGAGAAGGCTTTGAAACGTGTGAATCAATGAGAAAACAAAGGAGAAAACAGCACCATGCAATCTGATTGGTGAGCCGAAAAGGGGAAGGCACTTTACGGCTGTCCAACAGGAATTCAGCAAGCAAATCAGCATGTTTAAGCTTTGTTTATGAGTAGATTAATGTATAATAAGTATTAATAATGTTTTACTTCATGTTTAGAATGTATTAGACTAGTTTAAGCAAGCTTGTATTTTAGATTAGCACAAATCAGCTTGTTTAGCTCTTAATACCTTTCCTCCTTAGGAGGGAAAGGTGAGGTGTGTGCTTGTGTGGCTGCTAGCTTGCTTATTTAAAGGCACATGGCCCCCCCTTGTAAGACATATCAGATTTTGAAGAAAACCCCTTTGAGAGCTTTGTGCTTTCGGTGCTTAGGCACACTCCAAACACTTAGCTTGCTTATCCTTAATTTTGCCCGATTAAGGTGGTGTTCAAGTGAAGTCTTAAACTTGATTAACTGGTGCCTCTGTATCTTAATCATAGTTTAAGGGCCCTAAACTTAAGTTTGGTGGTGATATCTGTACCATTCTTGAGTTTAGAACTATCCAACTGGTGGAGGCCATCATGAGAAGCCCAAGGACCATCAAGCTCAGCCCAAGGAGGACTCACTCAAGCTTCAAGAAGTCAAAGAAGTTACAAAACTTTGCCGGAAATTGGCGTTCATGCCCGAAGAGGTAGTACCGCCTTCATCCCGAAATTTCCCGATTTTTGTGTGCACTTTTGGCCTAACTAAAGTGGTCCCACAACTTGAGGCTCCACATGGTTTTGAAGCTTAAGATGCCAGCTTTAAAATAAGCCCAATTTTATTTAATTTGGACGTCATTTGATTGGGCAAAGTAGCACTCAAAGGGAAGTTGTCCTGCTCCAGTCCAGTTCTGATATAGGTGTAATGTTCGGACCATAACTTTTGATCTACTTATCCAAATTGAGAAACTGAGCCCATTCTGGAAAATAGATTTCTAGGGCTTTCTAACAAGCCCAGAATCACCTGATTTGGACGTGTGTGCGGAGAGTTATGCTCAGTTGAAGTGAAGGCTGCTGCATGGAGTTGCTGGGCAAATGAAGAGACATAGGTTACATGACATCACCTTGCTGACATCATGCATGACTTGGATGGATTTCTTCAGCTGATAGGAAGTCTAGAATGTTCATTGTAACCTCCCCCATTCCTTTAAGTTGTGTCTTTTTATTTTTCCTAAGTCTTTTCAATTTTCTAGCTTTAAATTGTTAGGAGTTTGTGTCTTTTGCTTGTCTTGTTGTTGCCTATATATAGTGGGGGTGTGAAGTGTTTCTCAATTCAGAGTTGTAAGCTTTCCCAAGTGAAATACAATTACCTTTGAGTGTGATTCTCAAAAGTATTCCAAATCCCTAGTTCTATATCTTGAATTTTGGCAAGTTCAAGTGGTGTTCTAGGTTCTCTTTTCTTTTCCAATTGGAGTGATTCCTTGGTGAAGACGAGAGGATTTGCCCAAGATCAAGTCCTTGAGTGGCTCCGCGAAGGATTATCTCAAGTGCAAGGTCTTGTTTATCCTTTGTTCTGTTTTGCTATTATTTCATTCCACCTCAATCAACCTTCCATTTTCTCTTTACTTTGGTTCAATTCTTATTTGGGTTTATTTGAGTTTGATTTGGTTCACTTACCACCCACATATACATCAATTGGTATCAGAGCCAAGGTTTTAAAGTGACCCACATCACACTGATGGAAGGTTGTAAGAAGAAGAAACCAACTCATAACTTGCCTCAAAGTGGAATCCAAAACAAGAAGAAGGAAAAACAGCAAGGGAGAGGAGAAATCAAGAGTTTGGATAGTCAAGTGACCTTGCAAGGGATAATCCGAGGAGCCACCCTTGGAGAACACTTGGGCAATCTCTTTGTATCAACTAGTTACAGAATTTAATCACCTTCTAGTTGAGAGAAAGAGACCTAGAGACCCACTTGAGTTGCCAAGCTCAAGATATAACACTAGGAGTTTTTGTGGAGAGAGTTTGAGAACTCACAAATGCATTTCATTCAAGTTGTGTTACAAAATGAGGGGCCATATGGTTTTAAGCAAGGATGGCCGAGTTTCCCCCCCTTCCCATGCAGCAAAACCCAAGCCAAGTACATTTGGGAGAGGGAAAACACATTACATCCATCACTCATCTAGCTTAACACCTCACCACTAGCTTAATCTACTTCATTAGGGGTCATGATGCCTCCCAAATGATGTGTCAAGCTTACAAAGGTCCTAAAATGCAGCAAAAACAATCAACTCAGCAAGTGGATGAAGCAAAACCCAAGAAATCAGCCCACTTGTACCGGCTAGGAAGAAACCGGTTAAAGGGGTGTTTTGCTTGTCTTTTTGGCTGGGTAAAACCAACACAAGGGGGTGCTTTGGATGGGATTTGAACCCTTGACTTGATAAATATTTATGTCCCCGTTCATGCTGCAAAATTTCAGAAAGAGTGGACTTAAGTTGGTGGTCCAATTTCTTCCTTAATTCGGACGCTGCTGTTTTGGCGCCCAGACTGCGCACTTGGAAAGATCTTGCTGATTGACTAACCAAACGACCTCCAAATCCTTTGCAACTTGTTTTATTGGATTCCTAACATCTTAAACTTAAAGAGAGGGGGCAAAGTAGTCAATCATCCCCTCACCTTCAAGTCCCAAAAGATGCACAAAACCGGGCCAATTTTCGGTTGAATCTGCCCATGTTCTGTCCGAATGCTCTATGACTTCCTTGACCAAGGCATGGATGTTCTTGACTTCCTTGGGGCTTGAGGGGGTGTGTGGAGTTGCTGGTTGTGCATTTGGAGTTTGATCATGATGGTCCCCATCATTCCCCCCAGCTTGAATGGAGTTTGACCTCAAACTCGGCAACTCTTCTTCTTCATCATAGTATGGGCTTAAATCAGACACATTGAAAGTGGCGGACACCCCATAGTCTCCGGGGAGGTCTATCTTGTACGCATTTGGGCCAATTTTCTCAAGGACTTCAAATGGCCCATCCGACCTTGGTAATAACTTGGATTTCCGCTTGCTTGGGAATCTCTCTTTCTTTAAATGGACCCACACTAGGTCCCCGGGCTGAAAATGAGCTTCTCTCCTCTTTATGTTGGCATAGGACTTAGCTTGCTCATTGAACTTTTCAATCCTTTCTCTCACCTTAACATGAAGCTCTTGGACCTCCTTTGCTCTCTTCTCGGCTTCCCAACTAAATTTAGTGGGGTTAGGAATAGGAACAAGATCAATGGGAGTCTGTGGGTTGTTGCCATACACAACTTGGAAGGGTGAGAGGCCCGTGGCCTTGCTTGGGGCTCGGTTGAATGCAAACTCCGCATGGCAAAGTAGTTCATCCCAACTTTTAATGTTCTTCTTCACCAAGACCCGAAGTAATGTGCCCAAAGTGCGGTTTGTTACCTCGGTTTGGCCGTCCGTTTGGGGATGGCATGAGGTACTGAATTTGAGATGAGTACCAAGCTTCCTCCATAATGTGAGCCAAAAATGACTCAAGAACTTAGTGTCACGATCGGACACCATACTCCTTGGTATTCCATGCAACCGCACAATCTCTTTGAAGTAAAGATTGGCCACTTGTGAAGCATCAAAGGTGGTGTGACATGCCACGAAGTGGGCCATCTTGGAGAATCTATCAACCACTATCATGATAGAGTCTTTGTGCCTTTGAGTCCTTGGTAACCCCGTGATGAAGTCCAAGCTAATATCTTCCCAAGGCCCTTGAGGAACCGGCAAGGGGGTGTAAAGACCTTGAGGCCGTATGTGATCCTTAGCAAGTTGGCAAGTAGAGCATCTTTTAATGAAGTGCTCCACATCCCTTGACATCGTGGGCCAAAAGTAATGCTCCTTAAGCATAGAGCATGTCTTCTCAACTCCAAAATGGCCGGCTAGAGCTCCCCCATGGAGTTCTTGAATCAAAAGCTCTCTAAACCCACATTTAGGAATGCAAAGTCGGTTTCCCTTGAAGAGGAATCCGTCCTCTAGATGGAAAGGATCGTGGGCGTGGCTAGAACACTTTTCAAGGATGGTCTTGAAATCTTCGTCTTGGGTATACATAGCCTTGATGCACTCAAACCCAAGTACCTTGGATTCAAGAGTAGAGAGCAAGAGATATCTTCCTGATAATGCATCGGCCCCTTTGTTCATTTGGCCGGATTTGTGGTGGATCACAAAGTGGAAGGATTGCAAGAACTCTACCCACTTGGCATGTCGTGGATTGAGCTTATGTTGTCCTTGGATGAACTTCAAGGCTTGATGATCCGTATGGAGGATGAACTCACCTCCCACCAAGTAATGCCGCCAATGTTCCAATGCCCTCACTAAGGCATAGAACTCCTTGTCATATGTAGAATACTTCCTTTTGGCGTCATTGAGCTTCTCACTAAAATAGGCAATGGGCCTCTTCTCTTGTGACAATACGGCCCCGATGCCAACCCCGGACGCATCACATTCTACCTCAAAAACTTTGGAAAAGCTAGGTAGTGCAAGGATGGGTGCACTAGTAAGCCTCTCCTTGATCTCTTCAAAGGCACGTTGGGCCTTCTCGTTCCACTCAAAGTGCTTGGCCTTAAGGATTTCGGTCATGGGTGCCATGATGGAGCTAAAATTGCTTACAAACCTCCTATAAAAGGAAGCCAAACCATGGAAACTCCGGACTTGTTGGATTGACATGGGGGTAGGCCACTCACGGATGGCCTTGATCTTCTCTTCATCCACTTGGATGCCTTCGGCCGACACCACATACCCCAAGAACTTCACTTGAGGAGTGAAGAAGTGGCACTTCTCTAGGTTGCCATAAAGTTGCTCTTGTGCCAAGACACTTAAAACATCATGCAAGTGCTTGGAGTGCTCTTCTTCTCCACGGCTATACACCAAAATGTCGTCAAAATACACAACGACATATCTCCCAATGAATGGCTTGAGAACTTGGTTCATTAGCCTCATGAATGTGCTTGGTGCATTAGTCAAACCAAAGGGCATGACAAGCCACTCATATAGGCCACCCTTGGTTTTAAAAGCCGTCTTCCATTCATCCCCTTCAAAGATCCGTATTTGATAATAGCCACTTCTTAGATCAATCTTTGAGAATATAGTGGCCCCATGAAGCTCATCTAGCAAATCCTCCAACCTTGGGATAGGGTACCGGTATTTGATGGTGATCATGTTGATAGCTCTACTATCAACACACATTCTCATGCTCCCATCTTTCTTGGGCACAAGTAGAGCCGGAACGGCACATGGACTCAAGCTCTCATGGATCAAGCCCTTGGCTAGGAGCTCATCCACTTGTCTTTGAACCTCTTGTGTCTCTTGAGGGTTCATGCGGTAGGCCGGTCTATTTGGGAGGGTGGCACTCGGGAAGAGGTCGATTTTATGTTGGATGGATCTTTTGGGGGGTAGGCCATGAGGTATTTCTTGTGGGAAGACGTGGGCAAAGGCTTGTAGGAGTGAGGTAAGTAAAGGATGGGGAGATTCCTTTACCTTGGCCGGTTCTTGGCCTAAGAGGATCCACTCTTTAAAGTCTTCGAACTCATGGAGTTGAGAGTGGAGTAAGGTGGTGAGAAAGACATCCAACTTGGGATTGTCTTGAGGGTTCTTTTGTGGGCTAGGCTTGAGGGGAGTGAGGGTGATTTTCTTGTTGTCTTTTGTGAAGGTGTAGGTATTCTTTCGACCATCATGCATCACCCTTCTATCAAAGAGCCATGGTCGGCCCAAAAGAACATGGCAAGCATCCATAGGCACTATGTCACACCATATCTCATCTTTATATGACTTTCCAATGGAAAAAGTAAGCAAACATCGAGTAGTAATTTGCAAACCCTTACCTTGGTTGAGCCATTGAATGGTGTAAGGATTTGGGTGAGGTGTGACCGGAATCTTGAGTTTGTCTACCATGGTTTTTGAGGTCACATTAGCACAACTTCCCCCATCGATGATGAGAGAACACACCTTGCCACTCACGGTGCACCTTGTATGGAAGATGCTCTCCCTTTGCTCCATGTTGTCTTGAGTAGCAATCCCACTTAGAGCCCTTCTAATCACTAGTAGTTCCCCTTCATCCGGGCCCTCTTCTACCTCTTCCAACATTTCGGCCATGTACACCTCCTTTTCTTCTCCATTTTTGTCTTCCTCAACCTCTAGCTCCTCTAATGACTCTTGATATTCGGCTAGAGATACCATTCTCTTGTTTGGACATTCGGAAGCGTAATGTCCAAGACCTTGACAACGAAAGCATCGAACCTTACTAGGGGGTTTTGATGGTGGCTTGGATGGAGTTTGTGGGGGGGCTGTTTGATGGGGTTTCGGGTTTGGGGGTGAACAAGGTTTTTGAGGAGTGAATGGGGGCTTTTGAAAGCCATAGGGCCGTGGGGTAGGCTTAGAGATGGGGTTCTTGCCTTTGAGCTTCTTTTGTTTTTCTACCTTGTGAGCTAAAGCACTCAACTCATCAAGGGAGGTGTAGGGGCAATTCCACTACATGAGCAATTTGTTCATCAAGCCCACTTAAGTAACGAATCAAGGTTTGGGAATCATCTTCCCTCAAATCACACTTTAGAAGAAGTTGCTCAAAGTCCCTAGTGTACTCCTCTACACTCTTTGAACCTTGTTGGAGGTGGTGGAGTTTAAGGAAATTGTCTTGAAGATAGTGTGGGGGTAGGAACTTGGCCTTAAGTTTGGATTTCATTTGCTCCCAAGTCTTTATCTTACTTTTCCCCTTTCTCACCCTCTTGGACACAACATTAGACCACCATATGGAAGCATATTTACGGAGTTTCAAGGCTACTAGCTTTACCTTTTTGCTTTCCGGAATGTCCTTGTATTCAAATACTCTTTCCACCGTTTGAAGCCAATCAAGGAAGATGTCCGGGTCTAGTTGTCCTTCGAACTCCGGAATGTCGACTTTAAAGTCTCCAAAGCTTCGTCCCCTTGACCTTTGATGTTGTTGGGACCTTGGTGCGAGCTCCCCTTCACTTGAGTCACTAATGGGGTTGCTTCCCTCGGAGTCATCCGAGTCTTGATGCTTGCTTGGACTCTTTGAACTCCATAAACCGCTCCTCTTCTCTTCCATAAGTTGTCCTAGTTGCTTTTGGAGATACTTTAGTTGAGCTTCTACCTCGGCTTTCTCCCTCAGGGCTTGCTCGGCCACTTGCTCGGGTGTGAGGCTAGAAGACATATCGGCTTTGGAAGGGAGAATGAGTGTTTTGGGGCGGGGAGGGGTAGGCACGGGCGTGCTAGTAGGCACGGCCTGACCGTGCTGAGCTGCTGGCAAAGGTTGTCTGGGCTGGAATTGTGGCACGGTCGTGCGTATATGGCACGGTGTGCCCGTGCCAAGTCTCTGGTTGGGCACGGCTGAAATTTGTGGAGGATGTGTTTGGGCTGTTTTGTGAGTTTGGGTGTTTGGGATGTGTTTGGGCAAGGAAGCTTGGCCAAGAAAGATAGCCTAAGCTCTGATACCAATTTGATGGAAGGTTGTAAGAAGAAGAAACCAACTCACAACTTGTCTCAAAGTGGAATCCAAAACAAGAGGGAAAAACAGTAAGGGAGAGGAGAAATCAAGAGTTTGGATAGTCAAGTGACCTTGCAAGGGATAATCCGAGGAGCCACCCTTGGAGAACACTTGGGCAATCTCTTTGTATCAACTAGTTACAGAATTTAATCACCTTCTAGTTGAGAGAAAGATACCTAGAGACCCACTTGAGTTGCCAAGCTCAAGATATAACACTAGGAGTTTTTGTAGAGAGAGTTTGGGAACTCACAAATTCATTCATTCAAAGTTGGTTTACAAAATGAGAAGCCATCTGATTTTATGCTAGGATGGCCGAGTCTCCTCCCCCTTCCCATGCAGCAAAAACAAGGCCAAGTACATTTGGGAGAGGGGAAACACATTACATCCATCACTCACCTAGCTATCAAAACTGTCAGGATGGTCCAGCCTTCTAAGCCTTCTAAGCCTTCTAAGCCCAGCTATCAAAACTGTCAGGATGGTCCAGAATTTACCCAATTTTGGAGCAACGTTTTCATGGCCCATAAATTCACTTGGGAACCTGAAGTTATATTTTTTGGACACCTTAGTAAGTTAGCTTGAGGCCCAAATGGATAAATCAGCCCAAGGAAGTGTGCAATTATGCTTAAAGGAAGCATTTGGTTCTGCTGGACTTTTCAGTTATAGTTCTGGCAGCTTGGCCTGTTCGGCCCATATCTTTCACTCTGCACGTCCAAATCCAATGAAACTTGTTCCATTGGAAACTAGATGTCTTAAGCTTTCTAGGGATATAAATTTTGTTCGATTTGGATCAGTACCTATGAAGTTATGGCCCAGAGAAGTTCACCCAGCTGCTGGTTGTAACGTATGCATTGAATGCACGCTTGATTCGTTTTCCCTACAATTCTAAATGCTCAACTTTCCGCATTTCCAGAGTTGCTAGCAGCTATTTGGAGTATTTGGAAGGTTTCTACATTAAAGGGAGGAAGACCTAATGGCTTGGGTTCTTGAAAAGTCATTGTTTTAGTTGCATATCTTAATTTCTTGTCTTTTTGTTTTCCCTTTCTTATCTTTTCGTTTTCCCTAGGGTCCAATTGTAATGTACCTCATTTGTTAGCTGAATTTTTAGAGTCTTGGGTTTTCCTATAAAAGCCCTAGCCGTGTGGTTTGAGTGAATCAATGAAGTTGTGAGTTTTTAAAGTAAGGTTGAGTGTTATCTCCCTTGTTTGCATCTCTCTCTTGCTTATCTCTAGCTTTGCTCACTAAAGTGGTGTTCAAGAGGCCTTCTTGATCATTTGAGTGGTGATATCTTATCTCACTTGATCTAGAAGTTGAGCTCTAAGCATCTTGGTGGTGAAATCTTTATCCAAGATCCTTAGCTTGTGTTCTTTCGTTATTGATTTCTATCCAAACTGCATTCACTCTTACGATCCCTTCTTTGTCCTTCATCCTTAAGGACCAAGAAGTGCATCACCTACCTAGTAAGCTAGCTTATAGGATGAATCCAAAGGATACAATGGAGACATAATGGCAATTTGAAGAGTTGAAGTCTAAGGGCCTAATCTGTGGGTCCTTAAGTCCTTGTGCTGTGCCTGCTCTTTTGGTTCTGAGAAAGGATGGTGGGATGCATATGTGTGTGTATAGTAGAGCCATTAATAAGATTGCAATCAAGTATAGGTACCCCATACTTAGACTTGAAGATATGCTAGATGAATTGCATGGCTCTAAGGTGTTTTCAAAGATAGACCTTCGAAGTGGATACTACCAGATTCGAATTAGAGAAGGTGATGAATAGAAGACAGGCTTTAAGACTAAGGGAGGGCTTTATGAATGGTTGGTTATGCCGTTTGGTCTTTTAAATGCACCTATGACATTCATAAGATTAATGAATCAAGTTTTCAGGCCATACATAGGCAAGTTTGTGGTGGTTTTCTTCGATGACATCTTAATCTATTCCAAGGATGAGCATGAACATCAAGAGCATTTAACTCAAGTAATGCTTGTTCTAGAATGTGAGAGACTCTTTGGTAACCTTAAGAAATGTGCCTTTTTCACTCCTGAGGTAACATTCTTGGGTTACATTGTCACTGGTGAAGGTATAAAGGTGGATGAAAGCAAGATTGAAGCTATTTAGTCATGGCCTACTCCTGAGTCAATTCATGATGTTTGAGCTTTTCATGGACTAGAGTCTTTCTACAAGAGGTTTATTCGAAGTTTTTGCACAATCATGGCTCCCATGAGTGAAGTTATCAAAGGTACATCATTCCTTTGGACACCAGAAGCTCAATCTGCCTTTGAGGAGATTAAGAAAATGATGGAGGTCCATCCCCTAGCATGATCCATGGCTAGCAAGGAAGCCCAAAGAGTCCAAGTTCCACGTCCAAAATGCAAAGAATCAGCCTAGGAACACAAGGGAACTTTTTTGTCAAAACTGGAATTTCAGGCGTGCACAAACCCGGTTTTGTGCACTTGATTTCCTAACCTTCCCAAGGCTGAAATGGGGTTGCAGGAAGCCTAAGTTTAAGTTCAAGATGTGCTCTTTCCATCAAGACCTCTTGCAAGCCATTTGGAGATCATTTGGTACCTCAAAACCTCAAGCCAAGTCAGACACTACATCCTGGCCAGAAACTGGACTGTCCGAAATCAAGGGCTGTTTTGGTGGACCATTTCTCCTCTATTTGGTTTGAAACTTTTATGGCTTGAAAGTACATTAAAAATATTATCAAATGGCCATAAAAAAACTCAGCCAAATTACACACATGTGGAGCTATTAACCACCAAAACATTGCACAAAACACCCTTTTATCCAGCCCATGCCCAGCCGGTACAAGAGAGAGAGGAATGAGGTGTTTTTGCTCTTTTCCATGCTTAGCCACTTGCAAGAATCATCATGAAGAGTACTAAGCTGCCAAGGAAGCTTCCATTAGCCCCAAGATCGACACATCATCCTCAAGATTAGCATTAAAGAGGTGTCAAGTGGAGGATGCATCTATCCTTTTTTGCTTTGATTTGATCTTTGTATTTTTGCCTAGTTTAGCTTGTAGTGCAACCTAAGGCTATGTTTGTACTTGAAACTTTGTATTAAAACCCCCCCAAGGCCCTTTGGCCGGCCACATGAAGCATGAAATAGAATGAAGTTGAGCCTTGCTCCTTTGAACTCTCAAACTCTCTTCTAGCTTATCTCTTTCTTTGGCCGGGTTGAGTGGTGATCTAGTAAGAGTCTTAACTCCCTTTCTTGGTGGTGTTTCTGTATCCAAGAGGTAGTTAAGGGCCCTAACATCTTTCCTTGGTGGTGCTTCTGTATCCAAGGTGGGTGTTAGTTCCGGTTTACTATCCCCTACCAAGGTGAGTTTGTGAATTCAAAGTTGCCTTGCTTTCTTTTCTTGCATTCTTCTTCCACTTTTTCCCATCCTCTTGGTTTGCCCCTTGAGGATACATCAGAAAAGACCTACTCAAGCACCTGTCCTCTCTTTGCTGTGCTTTAGTAAGATCTTTGAAGTTGAATGTGATGCCTCTGGAGTTCGTGTAGGTGGTGTTCTTACTAAAGAAGGTAAACTATTGGCCTTCTTTAGTAAGAAATTGTGTGATTCTAGATGAAAGTGCTCCACCTATGATAAGGAATTCTATGCAATTGTAAGATGTTTAGAGCATTGGAGCCATTATTTGATTGCAAGTGAGTTTATTCTCCATTCTGACCATGAGGCTTTGAAGTATATTCGAGGCCAACACAAGCTAAACTCATGCCATGCTAAGTTGGTTGAGTTTCTCCAGTCATTTCCCTTCACAATCAAGCATAAATCTGGAAAGCTTAACTATGGTGCCAATGTTCTGTCAGGGAGGTATCTACTTTTGTTTCAATTAGATGCTTGTGTACTTGGTTTTGAGCATCTAAAAGCTTTATATGCTGAAGATGAAGACTTTGGGGAGTTGTTTGCTGAATGTTCAAAACACCACAAAGGTGATTTCCTTATTCAAGAAGGGTTTCTTTTCAAGGGTACACGGCTGTGTGTACCAAGGTGTAGCATAAGAGAGCCCTTCATCAGGGCGGTTCATAAAGGTTCTCTAGCTGGTCACTATGGTGAAAACAAGAAACTCATCATGTTAAGGGAGCATTACTACTGGCCAGGTATGGAGAAGGATGTACAGGATATTTCGAAGAGTTATGGGACTTGTCAAGTGGCCAAAAGTCACTCCTTGCCCCACGACCTTTACACACCGTTACCTATTCCTACTACTCCTTGGGTTGATGTAAGTATAGATTTTAGTCTTGGACTGCCTAAAACACATATGAATAAAGACTCAATCTTTGTTGTGGTGGACAGGTTTTCAAAGATGTCCCATTTCATTCCATCTAACAAAACTAATGATGCTACATATATTTCTGAGTTATATTTCAGCGAGGTGGCTAGACTACATGGTATACCTAGATCAATTATTTCTGATCAGGATACTAAGTTCCTTAGACATTTATGGATTACTTTGTTGAGGAAGTTGGGTACTAAACTCAAGTATAGCACCACTTGCCATCCACAAACTGATAGGCAAACTAAGGTTACAAATCGGACCCTAAGAACACTTCTAAGGGCCTTGATTGAACCTCATGTCAAGGCTTGGGATTTGCTTTTACCCCATGCAGAGTTTGCTTATAACAGGGCTCCTAGCAAGGCTACTGGTCTATTAGCAATCAAGGTGGTCTATGGGATTGATCCTATTAGTCCACTTAATCTTACACCATGTCCTCTAGATCGAAAGCCAAGTGCAGATGTAGCAGTAAGGGTAGAGGAAATCCAGAAGATACATGAGTTGGTGAGAAGCAGAATAGAGAAGACCAATGCATCCTATCAAGCTTAAGCCACCAAACATAAGAAGAAGGTGGTATTTCAACCTGGAGACCTTGTATAGATACACTTAAGGAAAGAGAGATTTTCTTCAAAGAGGAAGAACAAGCTCATGCCAAGGGCTGATGGTCCATTTAAGGTACTTGAAAAGATTAAAGACAATGCTTATAAGGTTGATTTTCTAGGTGACTATGGAGTTTCAGCGATATTTAATGTGGCTAACTTGGGTGCGTACCAAGCCGAAGATCATCTTGCAGATTTAAGGATCAAATCTCTTCAACAAGGGAAGGATGATGGATTCTCCTTTAGCTAAGACATGGAAGAGGGTCCTAAGAGTCCAGCAAGGTCTAATGCGAGTTCGAAGTCCAAGCTATGGCTCAAATTTTGGCGAAGAGCCAAACTAATGCAACCGGGTTAAACAGCCAGAAAATTCGTAGTTTTCTTCACCTGATTTTTTAAGCTACATTGTGTCTTAAGTTTGATATTTTTGCTTGGACACCTCATTAGCTTAATAATCTCCAGATTGAGGTGCCAAGCTTATAAGCAATCCTAGTCCATCAGCTTAGACTCTTGAGCTTGTAAATTGCACAAGTGGGACACCAAAAACAAGATGGGCAGCCGGCCTCTCCTCTTAACCGAGTAAAAGAATTCCTCCTCTACTTTGGCTAGATAAAACAAGCACAAGCTGGTCCCTTAGCTCAACTTGAGGGCGATGATTTGATAAATATTTGGATGTCTTTTCATGCCTTAAAGTTTGACAAAAGTTGGAGCTAAGCAAGTCAACCAAACTAATGTATGCTGAGTCTTGCAAGCCTGAATTGTTGACAAAGCTAGTAACTCAACATGGAAGATATGTGATGTATCCTCAAGGGGGAAACCAAGAGGATGGGGAAAGTGGGAGAAGAATGTAAAGAACAAAAGCAAGGCAACTTTGAACTCACAAACTCACCTTGATTGTGGGTAGTAAAACCGGAGCTAACACCAACCTTGGATACAGAAACACCACCAAGGAATGATGTTAGGGCCCTTAACAACCTTTTGGATACAGAAACACCACCAAGAAGGAAGTTAAGACTCTTACTAGATCACCACTCAACCTGGCCAAGGGAAGAGATAAGCTAGAAGAGAGTTTGGGAGTTCAAAGGAGTAAAGCTCAACTTCATTCACTAATAATCAGCATGTGGCCGGCTGATGCATATTTCCATATGCATCATTTTTATTCAACTCCAATTTCAAAGAAGAAAAGGGTCAAAGAAGATCATGCATGGAAATGTGCCTATTTGGTCTTCTTAAGTGAGTTCAAAGACTCGCGACACTATGGAGAGGTCAAAAAGAGGTTAAACTTTGCTAGAAATTTGGTGCCGAATTCATCCCTGCGGAACCCGATTTTTGTGACCACTTTTGGACAAGCTCAAGTGGACCCACAACTTGAGGGCCCATGTGCTTTTGAAGCTTAAGATGTCAGCTTTAAAATAAGCCCAATTTTATTTAATTTGGACATCATTTGATTGGGCAAAATATCACTCAAAGATACGTTGTGCTGATCCAGTCCAGTCTGAGATAGGTGCATTGTTTGGGCCATAACTTTCAAACCGCTTATCCAAATTGAGCAAATGAGCCCATTCTGGAAAATAGACTTCCAGGGCTTTCTAACAAGCCCAAGAACGCGTGATTTGGCCGAGTATTCTGGAAGTTATGCTCTGTTGAAGTTGAGGCAGGTGCAAGGATTAATGCTGGGAATATGAAGAGTCTTAGGTTACATATATTTGTGTGGCTGATATTGTGCACGTTTTAGATGCTTCTAGATTGATGTAATCAGCTGCAAAAATCCTAGAATATTCCTTGTAACCTCCCCCACCCCCTTTTATGATGTGTCTTTTCATTTTTCTTAGACTTTTCATTAGCTAGTTTTAATTGTTAGGAGTTATTTGAGTCTTTTGATTGTCTTTTGCTGAGTCTATAAAAAGGGGAGGGGCATGTGAAGCTAATCATTCAGCATTGTAAGAGATTTCCAAAGTAATACAAGCACCTTTGAGAGTGATTCTCATTTGTGTCTCAAATTCCTAGTTATATATCTTGAATTTGGCTCATTCAAGTGGTGTTCTAGGTTCTCTTCCTTTTCCAATTGGAGTGATTCCTTGGTTAAGACAAGAGAATTAGCCCAAGATCAAGTCATTGAGTGGCTCCGTGAAGGATTATCTTAATTACAAGGTCTTGTTTATCCTTGTTCTTTTTGTTATTATTCTTCAAACCATCTCAAACTATCTTCCACCATATTCACTTTTCTTTGGTTGATTCTTGTTTAGTTTGAGTTTGAGTTGATTTGGTTCACTTACCACCCACATCTACATCAATTGGTATCAGAGCCAAGGCTTTTAAGTGACCCACATCATACCCAAACACATCCCAAAAAGCCAAAATACAAAAAAAAAAAAAAAGGCACAAACCGGCAATCCGAAGTCTTGAAGACCAGAGAAGCAGCACGGTGCCCCCGTGCCACAACACACGACCGTGCCATATTCTTTTTCCAGGAATCTTCAAGTCGAGACGGAGCACGGTGCCCCCGTGCCGCCAAGCACGACCGTGCCACTCTACTTTTCTGCATTTTCTTCAGCCGAAGCATAGCACGGCCTGACCGTGCCCCCTTGCACGACCGTGCCACTTTCCCTGCTGCATATTCTTCCTTCAACGCATCTCCAAAATGTCTACAAAGTCCACAAGAAGCGACCAAGCACGTGTGGAAGAGTTAGAAGCACAACTCACTTATCTTCGAACTCAACTTGGGCAACTTTTGGAGGAGAAAAGAAGGTGGGTTCATAGCCCCACTGATGCATATTCCCATATGCATCATTTTTATTTTTATTTTTATTTAAGGTCAACTTCCAAGAAGAAAAGTGTCAAACAAGAGCGTGCATGGGAACTCTCATATTTCCTCTTATTATGCGAGTTCAAGGACTTTAGACACCATGAAGAAGTCAAAGAAGTTGCAAAACTTTTCCGGAAATTGGCGTTCATACCCGAAGAGGTAGTTCCGCCTTCATCCAGAAATTTCCCGCTTTTTGTGTGCACTTTTGGCCTACCTAAAGTGGTCCCACAACTTGAGGCTCCACATGGTTTTGAAGTTTAGAATTTCAGCTTTCAAATAAGCCCAAGTTTGTTTAATTTGGACATCATTTGATTGGGCAAAATATCACTCAAAGATACGTTATGCTGATCCAGTCCCGTCTGAGATAGGTGCATTGTTTGGGCCATAACTTTTAAACCGCTTATCCAAATTGAGCAAATGAGCCCATTCTGGAAAATAGACTTCAAGGGCTTTCTAACAAGCCCAAGAACGCGTGATTTGGCCGAGTATTCTGGAAGTTATGCTCTGTTGAAGTTGAGGCATTTGCAAGGATTAATGCTGGGAATATGAAGAGTCTTAGGTTACATATATTTGTGTGGCTGATATTGTGCACGTTTTAGATGCTTCTAGATTGATGTAATCACCTGCAAAAATCCTAGAATATTCCTTGTAACCTCCCCCACCCCTTTTATGATGAGTCTTTTCATTTTTTCTTAGACTTTTCATTAGCTAGTTTTTAATTGTTAGGAGTTATTTGAGTCTTTTGATTGTCTTTTGCTGAGTCTATAAAAGGGGAGGGGCATGTGAAGCTAATCATTCAGCATTGTAAGAGATTTCCAAAGTAATTCTCATTTGTGTCTCAAAAATTCCTAGTTCTATATCTTGAATTTGGCTAATTCAAGTGGTGTTCTAGGTTCTCTATCTTTTCCAATTGGAGTGATTCCTTAGTAAGACAAGAGAATTAGCCCAAGATCAAGTCATTGAGTGGCTCCGTGAAGGATTATCTCAATTACAAGATCTTGTTCTATCCCTTTTTCTTGTGTAGTTAAGTTCTTCATCCATCTCATCCATCTTTCATTTCTTTTTCCAATTTGGCTTATTTGAGTTGGAGTTTGATTTGGTTCACTTGCCCCCCCACATCTACATCAATTGGTATCAGAGCCAAGGTTCTTAAGTGACCCACATCACACCCACATACATCCCAAAAAGCCAAAATACAAAAAAACAAAAAGAGGCACAAACCGGCAATCCCAGTCTCGAAGACCAGAGAAGCAGCACGGTGCCCCCGTGCCATACCACACGACCGTGCCATATTCATTTTCCAGAACTCTTCAAGTCGAGACGCAGCACGGTGCCCCCGTGCCTACCAGCACGACCGTGCCACCCTACTTTTCTGCGTTTCCTCAAGTCGAAGCATAGCACGGTTCCCCAGTGCCCCTTGCACGACCGTGCCCTCCCTCCTCTTCTCCAAAATAGCCTTTTTCTAGCCTAAACACAGAACCCACAAAGAACCCTTAAGCATTCATCCATCATGATTTCTCTTGGGAACTTGAGAAAAGAGATTGCTTTGATTGAAAAGGAGATGGTCATCCTTGAAACTCCAAAGTTTCGTGGCCAAAAGGAAGATTTTCCTTACTGGATTTCCAAGGTGGACCAAGTCTTTGCTCGCTACAACATTGAAGAGCAAGAGAAGTTTAAGGTGGTTATCCAGAAGCTCCGAGGCCATGCTCTTGAATGGTGGGAAAAGTACAAGTATAAGAGGAAGAAGAGAGGAAAAAGTAAGATCACAACATGGGTTAAGTTAAGAGGTAAATTAATGGATACTTTCACTCCAACCTCTTACTTACACAAGCATCCATTTGTTTCCTTTGAGGTAAACGGCTTTAATTCCTCTTCTAAAAACCTTCATTTCAACAAAGGAAGTCCAATGAGTGCTTGTAACTCTAGCTCTACTTCCTTCTTTTATTTGGAGAAACTTAACTCCAACAAAGATGAAGAGATCCTTGGAGAAAAAGCTTCAAGCCTAGTTGACCTACCTCTTGTTTTTGATGACTGTGGTGATGAAGAGACCATTGAACTTGAGGCCCAAAGATCCGAGTTGAAGCAAGAAGAGATTGTGCAAGAAATTGAGCAATCCTTCACCCAAGAAGGGTGCCAAGAAGATAATGAGGTGAATTTGAGCATACCCCCAAGAATTGAAGAGCATGTAGTTAAAGACCTTAAAGTGATGCAGCCATGTAGGGTTGCTGAAGAGTTTGAACAACTCTTGATTCAAGAAGTACGCCCTACCCAACTCCAAGCACCCGAGTTGGAGGCATGTGGGGTTATTGAAGAAGTTGAGCAACTCTTGACCCAAGAAGAATTCACCTTAACCCCCATTCAACCTTCCCAACCCTTCAAACCACAAAAGGACCGACAAGCCTTAACCCTCATTCATCCTTCCCAAACCCTTGCCCCCAAAGAAGATTTCCCACTTCCGCCTCTTCTCCTCACCAGGTATGACCCGTTTTATCATCCTCCCCTCACCCTCTTCTATATCTCTCTAGAGGTGATGCCCTGTGACCTCCTTCCCCAAAAGCTCCCATATTGTGAGCGTGACCCCTTTCTTGAGAGGCTTGCTAACCCTTTGAGTTTGAGGACAAACTCAAAACCACCCGGGGAGTATGATGCATATTCCCATATGCATCATTTTTATTTAAGGTCAACTTCCAAGAAGAAAAGTGTCAAACAAGAGCGTGCATGGGAACTCTCATATTTTCTCTTATTATGTGAGTTCAAGGACTTTAGACACCATGAAAGAGTCAAAGAGTTGCCAAACTTTGCTGGAAATTGGCGTTCATACCCGAAGAGGTAGTGCCGCCTTCATCCAGCACTTTTGGCCTACCTAAAGTGGTCCCACAACTTGAGGCTCCACATGGTTTTGAAGTTTAAGATTTCAGCTTCAAATAAGCCCAAGTTTGTTTAATTTGGACGTCATTTGATTGGGCAAAATATCACTCAAAGATACGTTGTGCTGATCCAGTCCAGTCTGAGATAGGTGCATTGTTTAGGCCATAACTTTCAAACCGCTTATCCAAATTGAGCAAATGAGCCCATTCTGGAAAATAGACTTCCAGGGCTTTCTAACAAGCCCAAGACGCGTGATTTGGCCGAGTATTCTGGAAGTTATGCTCTGTTGAAGTTGAGGCAGTTGCAAGGATTAATGCTGGGAATATGAAGAGTCTTAGGTTACATATGATATTGTGCACGTTTTAGATGCTTCTAGATTGATGTAATCAGCTGCAAAAATCCTAGAATATTCCTTGTAACCTCCCCCACCCCCTTTTATGATGTGTCTTTTCATTTTTCTTAGACTTTTCATTAGCTAGGTTTTAATTGTTAGGAGTTATTTGAGTCTTTTGATTGTCTTTTGCTGAGTCTATAAAAGGGGAGGGGCATGTGAAGCTAATCATTCAGCATTGTAAGAGATTTCCAAAATAATACAAGCACCTTTGAGAGTGATTCTCATTTGTGTCTCAAAAATTCCTAGTTCTATATCTTGAATTTGGCTAATTCAAGTTGTGTTCTAGGTTCTCTATCTTTTCCAATTGGAGTGATTCCTTGGTAAGACAAGAGAATTAGCCCAAGATCAAGTCATTGAGTGGCTCCGTGAAGGATTATCTCAATTACAAGATCTTGTTCTATCCCTTTTTTCTTGTGTAGTGAAGTTCTTCATCCATCTCATCCATCTTTCATTTCTCTTTCCAATTTCGCTTATTTGAGTTGGAGTTTGATTTGGTTCACTTGCCACCCACATATACATCAATTGGTATCAGAGCCAAGGTTCTTAAGTGACCCACATCACACCCACATACATCCCAAAAAGCCAAAATATAAAAAAAACAAAAAGAGGCACAAACCGGCAATCCGAGTCTCGAAGACCAGAGAAGCAGCACGGTGCCCCTGTGCCACCATACACGACCGTGCCATATCATTTTTCCAGAAATCTTCAAGTCGAGACGGAGCACGGTGCCCCCGTGCCGCCAAGCACGACCGTGCCACTATACTTTTCTGCATTTCCTCAAGTCGAAGCATAGCACGGCCTGCCCGTGCCCCCTTGCACGACCGTGCCCTCCCTCCTCTTCTCCAAAACGGCCTTTTTGTAGCCTAAACACATAACCCACAAAGAACCCTTAAGCATTCATCCATCATGATTTCTCTTGGGAACTTGAGAAAAGAGATTGCTTTGATTGAAAAGGAGATGGTCATCCTTGAAACTCCAAAGTTTCGTGACCAAAAAGAAGATTTTCCTTGCTGGATTTCCAAGGTGGACCAAGTCTTTGCTCGCTACAACATTGAAGAGCAAGAGAAGTTTAAGGTGGTTATCAAGAAGCTCCGAGGCCATGCTCTTGAATGGTGGGAAAAGTACAAGTATAAGAGGAAGAAGAGAGGGAAAAGTAAGATCACAACATGGGTTAAGTTAAGAGATAAATTAATGGATACTTTCGCTCCAACCTCTTACGTACACAAGCATCCTTTTCTTTCCTTTGAGGTAAACGACTTTAATTCCTCTTCTAAAAACCTCCATTTCAATAAGGGAAGTCCAATGAGTGCTTGTAACTCTAGCTCTACTTCCTTCTTTTATTTGGAGAAACTTAACTCCAACAAAGATGAAGAGATCCTTGGAGAAAAAGCTTCAAGCCTAGTTGACCTACCTCTTGTTTTTGGTGACTGTGGTGATGAAGAGACCATTGAACTTGAGGCCCAAAGATCCGAGTTGAAGCAAGAAGAGATTGTGCAAGAAAATGAGCAATCCTTCACCCAAGAAGGGTGCCAAGAAGATAATGAGGTGAATTTGAGCATAACCCCAAGAATTGAAGAGCATGTAGTCAAAGACCTTGAAGTGATGAAGCCTTGTATGGTTGTTGAAGAGTTTGAACAACTCTTGATTCAAGAAGTACGCCCTACCGAACTCCAAGCACCCGAGTTGGAGGCATGTGGGGTTATTGAAAAGTTTGAGCAACTCTTGACCCAAGAAGAATTCACCTTAACCCCCATTCAACCTTCCCAACCCTTCAAACCACAAAAGGACCGACAAGCCTTAACCCTCATTCATCCTTCCCATACCCTTGCCCCCAAAGAAGATTTCCCACTTCCGCCTCTTCTCCTCACCAGGTATGACCCGTTTTATCATCCTCCCCTCACCCTCTTCTATATCTCTTTAGAGGTGATGCCCTGTGACCTCCTTCCCCAAAAGCTCCCATATTGTGAGCGTGACTCCTTTCTTGAGAAGCTTGCTAACCCATTGAGTTTGAGGACAAACTCAAAACCACCCGGGGAGTATGATGCATATTCCCATATGCATCATTTTTATTTTTATTTTTATTTAAGGTCAACTTCCAAGAAGAAAAGAGTCAAACAAGAGCGTGCATGGGAACTCTCATATTTTCTCTTATTATGTGAGTTCAAGGACTTTAGACACCATGAAGAAGTCAAGGAAGTTGCCAAACTTTGCCGGAAATTGGCGTTCATACCCGAAGAGGTAGTGCCGCCTTCATCCAGAAATTTCCCGCTTTTTGTGTGCACTTTTGGCCTACCTAAAATGGTCCCACAACTTGAGGCTCCACATGGTTTTGAATTTTAAGATTTCAGCTTTCAAATAAGCCCAAGTTTGTTTAATTTGGACGTCATTTGATTGGACAAAATATCACTCAAAGATACGTTATGCTGATCCAGTCCAGTCTGAGATAGGTGCATTGTTTGGGCCATACCTTTCAAACCGCTTATCCAAATTGAGCAAATGAGCCCATTCTGGAAAATAGACTTCCAGGGATTTCTAACAAGCCCAAGAACGCGTGATTTGGCCGAGTATTCTGGAAGTTATGCTCTGTTGAAGTTGAAGCAGTTGCAAGGATTAATGCTGGGAATATGAAGAGTCTTCGGTTACATATACTTGTGTGGCTGATATTGTGCACGTTTTAGATGCTTCTAGATTGATGTAATCAGCTGCAAAAATCCTAGAATAGTCCTTGTAACCTCCCCCACCCCCTTTTATGATGTGTCTTTTCATTTTTCTTAGACTTTTCATTAGCTAGTTTTTAATTGTTAGGAGTTATTTGAGTCTTTTGATTGTCTTTTGCTGAGTCTATAAAAGGGGAGGGGGCGTGTGAAGCTATTCATTCAGCATTGTAAGAAATTTCCAAAGCAATACAAGTACTTTGAGTGTGTTTCTCAAAAGTGCAACTAAATTTCTAGTTCTATATCTTGAATTGTGGCAAATTCAAGTGGTGTTCTAGGTTCTCTTCCTTTTCCAATTGGAGCGATTCCTTGGTTAAGACAAGAGAATTAGCCCAAGATCAAGTCATTGAGTGGCTCCGTGAAGGATTATCTCAATTACAAGATCTTGTTCTATCCCTTTTTCTTATGTAGTGAAGTTCTTCATCCATCTCATCCATCTTTCATTTCTCTTCCCAATTTGGCTTATTTTGAGTTGGAGTTTGATTTGGTTTACTTACCCCCCCACATATACATCAATTGGTATCAGAGCCAAGGTTCTTAAGTGACCCACTTCACACCGAAATACATCCCAAAAAGCCAAAACACAAAAAACAAAAAGAGGCACAAACCGGCAATCCGAGTCTCGAAGCCCAGAGAAGCAGCACGGTGCCCCCGTGCCGCAAAGCACGACCGTGC